>PQVD01000092.1:136777-183280 GCA_003012265.1 Setaria equina
TACCCACTCTCGGAATGAGGAGATAGTGACGAAAAGTAACAAGATAATTCTCTTTGAAGCTGGTTATCGGAATGGGTACAGTTTAAACCTGTTAATGAGGATCTATGAGAAGGCAAGTCTAGTGTCAGCAATCGCGTAATTCCAGATCTCTATCGTCATTGGTGCGATTAAAAAAAAGCTCGCAGCTGGATTTGCGACTCAAGACCTAATTCATCCACTAGATGAAAATTTGGCTCCCAGGCTAATATTACCAATTTTCCTCCAGGCTACATTGATCGAGTGCATAGGATGCGAGTTTATGTTGAAAAAATTAGTGTTTAATGCAGGTTAATCCCTAAATGCCTAAATACTCATGCATGGGATAATGAAATAAGATCTCGGTTCCATTTTGTTAGTTTTCTGATCTGAGATAATGATTAAGAGAGATGTATGGGAGCATTCAGGATTTGATAGCACAGGTAAGTGCAAAACAATGATTAAACGAAGAGCATGCTCTAACATCTTTGAAGGAAGACCATATGGGACTAAGTAAATTTATTATATAAAGTAATTATTGTAGCACAGCAGATTAGATATAATCAAAGTAATGAGGGCGAAGTAAATATATATTTCTTGACAATATTTGCAACCACTGCTTAATGACCAATGAAAAAAGATTTAATAAATCAAAAGGTAGCTCGAAACTCTTCCACCGTAAATTGTTTTCCAGCAATGAATTGTTTGTAGCAAATTCCAAATGGTTATAATAACAGCTATCAGAACTAAAACAACTATGAGAAGAGTGACAAAATAATTTCATGATCAGAAATGATATGCAGGAAAATTTCTCTCTTTCAATTTTATCCTGTTCATTTAGCTCCTGGTGACTATAAGGAGTTACATTTACCTGGCGAAAAGAGCACTCTGAAACAGGAACAATGAAGGAAAGAATGACTTATACCACATGAAGCTAGCAATAGATTAAGATTATAAATAAATCAGCTGACAAGCGTACACTAAGAGCTAAAATTAGACAGATCAGCCATGATTGCTTCATGCAGTTATACTTTCAATTTATTGATGTTGCGCAGGAACTAATAAATGAAACATACTTGAAATTTTTAGTCTAGCTTAAGTTTTATATACGGGGCCTGGAAACTTATATTCAATTTGATACAGTTTCAGCATTTGATGATATCTGAATCATTGACAGAAAACTTCATTAAAATTAATCTGATGAAGAAAAAACAAGAAGAACAAATTGCTACAGCTATAGGAAATAAAGTGTAGAGTTATAGCTATTACTCATTTGTTATATTGATGACAATTTAACGTAATTCTACTGAGAGAAGAGATATCCGTACAGTGCTGAAGGCATGAATGTTACATCTGCTAGCTAGACTTTACCTTTTATATGCACATTGTTTAAGCATTCCTATCACAGAACCGCATTAGAAAGCCCTGTATTATATTAAGGCTTCATTTTTCAGTCTTGCTCAAACATAAGAATGAGAAACGCGTAATATTTGACGGATGCAATACTTCTAGCTGTAGAGTAGGAAAATATACTACAGAATTTTCAAGCATTCTTTCCTGCTTTTTCACTGCTTAAAATTTTCATAAATTTCTAGGAATTATAAAACGCAAAAATTCAGCGAACTTGGACAAATTCAGAATAAATTATATTTTTTACCTGCAATCAATGATAGATATATCTAGGCATTAGTCCGCTAGTTATCGTTGAGATTCACTTTGCCAACCAAAATAGCTTCATGTCCTCTTTCAAAAGCAATTTTGGGTTGTTAAGTACGTGATAAGAAATTTTTTGCATGTCTTTTAAGTAGAGTTTCTGCTTCTATAATTGCCGTTTTGTTAATCGAATTTTTCACTATAAGACGAATTAGTACGAAAAGCTCTAGACAGAAATGATTCTAGTTTTTTGAAGGAATCAAAAGCTGCCCTGGATCACAATTGTTTTTTTTTATGTGCCTTTTAAATTAATCAGTTTTCTACCAGACATAAAATGTAAAGCTGGATGCTGTTACAGGTCGCCAATCCTTTCGTATCCTCAATTTTACTAAAGATATTACCAACTTTTGAAGAATACTGAGGTTAACAAAATCCATAGTCAGCAGAAGCAAATATTATAAATTATCTCTCGCGACCTGTTATAGTTAGAATTTTAGAAATTTCAGGATTAAAATAACTTCAACAAAAATACAACTGTTACAAAATTAGATTCTTATTTGGACTCAAATTATAACTCGTACAAAATTATCTGGATAAATATTAAATAGAACAGAATCTTGATAAGAAAAATATGAAAAAGCTGAATCCTACATCTATAGGAATTTCATGCGCAGAACTTATGCCTGAGTGACATAATATGAATGGGATGAGTGGGTAAATGTCAGGGATAAATATTAAATAGATGTTGTTATCAAAACTGCCATGAAAAAGACGAAATCGCTACCGGGGTGATAAGCAATGAAACATAACATGTGCAATCACTCATAAAACTTAATCTCAGCTTCTAAGAAAAGTTGGCACCCAATTACTTGTAGTTAAAGTTACCGTACTCATTTGGAGATCATTGAGAGACTACACTCAATGATTTCTAAAACCACGCCCTGAACGCATAGAGATAACCCTCTTTCCTTTCATTGGTCAACACTTATTCGACATCGTACTAATCTTTCGTCTTTTAAAATGATAGTGCAGCTTCTCTTATTGATACGGCACATTAGAAAGATCGAATTTACTAAGGGATTTTATAGTAATGTTCATGCTGCTAACTTGGATCCAGTATTAGACTTCCAAGAGTTTTGTTTAACCAGCCGACCTACTTAGATATCTAAAAAACGAGATTTCAGAATATATTTTTCTGACATAAATAGCGACCCACGATTTATTTTATATAAGGATTAAATGTGCTAAATTGCTTGCAACTTATATGAGCAAGATGTCAGTAATCGAAAACTTTTTAAACCTTCCAGACTATGAAAACAAAGAATTGCAAAGAAAAGCTAAAATATTGCGAAGGAAAGCTAAAAGTTTCGAGTATTGTTGGAACTGCTGCATAAACATAAGTTCACAAAATAAAATATACGGTAATATTTTCAACTTACTTTAGAGAGACCAAATTGAGTCTCTGAATTGTATTACCTTTTTAGTTGCATTCAGGCTGATGAGGTAGTTTATAAAGCTGCGAGAGCAGATCAAATTCGCAGATTTTAAGCTATCTCGACTGCCTTCACTGCATACTTCTTTTACTTTTTCATATTTTTTAACTTTATCGAAATTTTGTTGAATTATTCTTCATTTTTTCTTGCGCAATTAGTTTGTGCCCTCAAATTTTGATTATTTTAAATGATTTGTTTTTCTCAGTTCTTTTAAGACTTATCGCATGTAAAAATATATAAACTCTAGCTGTGATTTATGACCTAACATGAAAATACTAAATAGTTTCAAAAATATTGCGGTTCTGAAGGTGAAATACAGACAATTTCTGATATTGCTTATGATTTTTAACTTATCGGATCTTTGTCCAGTATCAAGCAACGAATAATGCTGTGTGTTCTGCACCTCATAACATTTATGTTATCTAATAAAAGGATATAAAAGTAACCATTCCTAGCCTTCTAATTTAGGATTCTTTTTTGAATTGATTAGTGCTTGTTATTTCAAAAATGTTGTCATTTTTAGAGGTGGAGTGTTAGACTTCTCTCTTAAAGCATTGCACACAACTTACGGTTCACAAAAGCCATAAAAATATGCTCTTAACTGATAAAAGACTACAAATTGATGTGATGATAGAGAAATAAGGACTACATATTTTCACTAGATAGGTTATTAAAATGCACCACTTGTTATACTAATTACATCAGTGTTACAATCTTTTGTGCCGTAGTTTCAGTGAATTCAAGTATTTGAATCCAACAGTGAGTGCTGCAGCAGAGAAATTTGGTATTATTTTCAGTTATGAGCCAAAATATTCTTTTGAGATTTTTGTCAACAAATGTAAAGTGATGCTATCATCTTTAGAGTACTGGAAGAATTGAATAAAAAGGCAAAAATGAACCTTCTAGTTTTCCAACATATTTCAAGGAAATATGTTTGTAAAATTGCGCTCCAAAATTTGCATTTAATCGTTTTGTCTATATATTTGAGCGTACTCAGCTGACAAACTCATTGTTTTGTTTTTTATATTTTAAAATGTTTACACTAAAAATCTATGAGCAAACTTTTAGAAGACCAGAGGCGATATTTTTGACTGAATTTGCTCGAGCAACTAAAAGGCACCTGAAAGGAGCAAGTCTGATATTATTTGTTACCATGGTTCGTAGAAAATTTAGTAATTAAAATGATAAATTGTTTCAGTTGAAATATAACTTTTTATGCAATTTGCTGCCATTCTTTTAAATTTCTTGTATCTCTCTCTCGTTAATCTCCAATTTCTTCGTTATTGATTCAGAAAAACAGATCAACGAAATTTTTATTTTTTTCCTCATTAATTCCCTTAATAGCAGCTTAGATGCTAAGCTCACATCACCACTACCTTACAATGGATGAGTAATTATGAATTGATAACGCAACTGATAGTTGATTATCCATAAAAACACGATGTTTTGAATGCATAAGAGGTCATTGTGCAGCTTAAAATAATGTTTAATTTATCATATGACTCTCAGTGCTTTGACATGAGAGCTGATTGTTATTTCTGAAAATCTCGAATTTTCAAGTGTCAGACATAGACTAAGAAATAAGTTGTCCACTGATGCAGTCATATTCTGCTTCCTAAAATCGACCTTTCCTAATTCTCCTTCACCACGCAATAAAAAACATACCTTTGCACACCTTTGAATTCTCAAAATTATTTTCTCAAGGACGGTGTTTACTGTGAAAAACATTATCCGAACGCTTTTCTTTGCATCGTAACCTAAAAATTTCAATCAATGATATAACCGATAGCAAATTTTTGGTCCTGTAATTTTGTGTTTTTGCATGTCCTATATCCAATTAGAATAACTAGTAAATTTTAATTTTTTTCATTAGTTTGAAAATTTTGGTTCCAGATTTCTTTATTGTTATGCTATTAGTACATATCACAAGAAGTTTTTTTATAAGAACTTCCTGTACCGTAAAAAAGGGATTTACTTTTTTTGAGGTATCGCTGATGGTAGCACAACTCAAAAATACTAAACAGAAACGAGTTGCAATGATAGAAAAAATTTGTCTCAAAGAGTTTCCATTCTGTTTGTTGATCAAGGATGAAACTTTTGGTGCTGACCAGTAAGTCTGATTATCTTATTTAAGAACAGCAGCCATTTATGCCCTATCCGTATAAAATACAAAATATTTTCAAAAGTAAATTATTACAGGAATTCTGTGCTCCGTTCTCTTGTGCCTGAAAAATTTCCCGACTTCATTATTGCTCAAGTAATTCTGCAAACAATTACAGGTCTTTCATTGCACATTGAAATTTGAAACTTTTTAAAATTAAAAGAATTTAGAGCTTGCATACTACAATTGACACCAGTAAAATAGAGTAACAGATAAAAAGTGTGCTGGATCCATAACATGATCAACTTCATCTCAAGTTATGAAATTAAAATGATTTTTAAATTCCAGTGAAACTAGTTCATTGCAAATAAGTCATTTGTAAAAAGAAGAAAAATTGCATTAGAAGCTGAGAAACATTCAGGATGGAAATCATGGGTACCATTATTAAATAGAGGTCAGTGTCGTGCCTCAACACTTCTCCCAGCTGATTATCAGCAAGTAATGTTAACTGCCGCATTCCTGACCGGTTCGTTACGTAAAGTAGATAGTGGTCGTGTATTACTGATGGGACTTGGTGCGCGCTCAATTGCCTTTTATATTCAGTATCATTTGTTTCGGGTAACAGTATTATTTTGTTAAAAACTTCTAATCACATAATGTTGTCGTGGAGAAATAGAAAGACAAAAGTTTTCTTAATGAGCTGAACTGAGACATTTTCGATTGGCCTCATTTTTTCGCACCTTCATTCCTTAATTTTTTCAACTTACAAGAATAGTAAAAATCTCTACTCCAGGTAGAAATTGATGAGCTCATTCTTGCTGAAAATGACGAGTATTTGAGCAAAATATGGCTGGGAAATCGAAATTGGAGTCGGGTCACTGAGTCCAATATACGTTAGTGATTTCAGATGATAGTTTGCTAGAGTCAGTGATTTTCTTTTAGCATTTCATAGTTTCGCATTTTGCTGTGGCTGTAGTACGTCGTATTTAAGAATTAAAAATGAAAATGTTCAAAAGAATTTGATGAGTTTATTTCATATTATTTTGAAATCATTTCTCAATGTAAAAAAACTTTCTTTCCAAGTTCTACAAGAAGATTAATTGAACGACATTTACCGGAAAGAATTCATTTACTAATGTTTGCGGGTCATTAGTATCCAGTTCAGTAATAAATAGCTTCCATAGACCATGTTTATTTTGACCTCTCTTAACTTTGAACATACTATTGCGCAATTAAGATGATGAGCTTATTTTTGGTTTCAGTATGCTAAAGTATAAATCAGAGTTTTGAAAGATTTTTTTACAGCAAAGCTATGAGGATAATAAAAGATTAACTAACATCAAAAAAAAAAGTTATTCATACCATATAAAGTCAAGTTAGCAAAAAAATAGATATATAAAAGCAGAAATGTCAGTTAGGAACCTTAAATTTGATTAAAAATCCTGAGAATTCAAGATGCTACTTAAATAGGAAAGTTTTAGACTTAGCCTTTTAGTATGAATAATTGATATCACCTATGTAATAATATTTGTTTCAATTTTCTGACAAAAAACTTCGAAAAAATTCAAATTTTTCCAGGTGAAAAAGAATATGATGCAGTATTTATCGATGTCTGCCTTAATACTATTTGTCCCTCAAAACGTACAATCGAAATAGCTACACAACTAAATCTAACTCTAAAAACAAACGGTGAACTCTTCGCAATTTCAAAATGGAACCCTTTGCTTCGCAAAGAGAATTTCAATATTCTTACAGTTGAAATATTTCGTCATTTCATACTCAAAGAGTTGATAGTTGAAAACAAAAATTATCAACCATTGCGTGTTATTCATATTAGAATGTTTTTTTAAAATGATGAACTTCTTTGATTTCAAACAAGATAGTAGCAGAATTAGTTGTATGTGTACTAAAAATGAAAAGAGATTTTATTGAATTAATATGTTAATTAATTAATATGATCAACTGAACAAGCAATGAAAATTATATTTTAGTAGGGATGAAAATTTTTCAGGGGTCCTTATTATCAATGTGAATGCTCTAACAAAAAATTTATTACATCGAGCTTTGAAAAGAGTGGGGAATTTTTCGATACTTCTAAATTTTTCTGCAATCATTTAGAAATGAATCTGTTTAGTTAGCTTCTGAGATAACTTAGCTTCACTTAGTTTCTGGCGGTTCTTAGTTTATAGGATTACAGTATTTGAAGCACATATGTTACATAAAAGACTTTTTTAGATTCTAATGACTTTGTGTATCTTCCACGAAGAACTGGAAGTAGTTAATACTAGTGTGGCAGAAATGTTGGTAATAATAATTACAAATATTTTCAGGTAAACAATAGTTTATCGGAAGCATATGGTTGCTCACTAATTGCTAATCATAGTAATCGTATGACTGGTTTGAATAAAATAATTGTCTACTGGAAAATAATATCAGCAGCAAGGAGATGTCAAAAGATGAATAAACTATTCAAAAAAATGGATAAATCATTCTCGTTTTTCAGCTTGACTGATAGATGATTTACAGCGAGAGTGTTTTTCATATTACAATCATTGCTACTTTAAATTCACTCAAGCAACAGTTAACTTCGATTCGATAATTGCTTGAAGTCTCCGTATCCATATTATAAATCGAAATATTTAAATCAGAAAAATAAAGAAAATTCTAGTTTATTTTACATAACTCTTTCCTACAGATCTAAAGTATATACAGAAAATTGTTCAATTTCATAACACAGAATAATAATCACCTTAGACTCCACAAGGAAGAAATAATTTTGTCTTCAGATGAAATTGATCTGTGAGGTAATTTCTAGCATTATTCATGTCTGTTAAAAAATCATTATTTATTTTTACAATATATTCTGTTACATGCCAATTCACTAATTAATTAGTTAACTGCACTTCGAAGCAGTATTGATGTCTGATAATTTTGTATGTTACAGTCAAGTGAAGTGAGAGCAGTAAGTGGAAAACTGTATGGACATATCGTTTCTATTGTAGTTTATCAAAACTGTTTAAATCAAAAAATAACTTGGCAATTATGAGGTGGTTTCCAAAGCAGGAATCTTCTAAATAAAGACTGCATATGTGTGACACTGATAAAGTAAGCCAAGGAGAGTATCGATATTTAGGCCAGTGCTCGCAGCAAAGTCCAATTACTATTCTATTAAAAGATAGAAAAATTTAATGAGCACAACTGTCTCGGTGTCCTATATCATTCAATATCAGTTTGCTTTAAATTTGCAATATTTCGTTTGTGCCTACAGTTTCGTAACTATACTGTTGTTTTAATGCATGAACGTGTTTGAGAGGAATTTTAACTGAAGCACATTACTTTCGCCAGCAATATCTAGAGAAAGAAGAAAAATTCTGAACTTTGTCTACCAAGCAAAGAACCTAGATAATAAGGCATAGCCTGACAGCGCTGTCAGTAGTGATATAGAGAAAGATGGAAAAAAAAGGTAAAATAGGATAGACTCACTTTTAACGTACAAAGTAGTTTCTAGAATACGCTTAAAGTACATGTAATAATTAGGTCGTTTATGGATGAGGCCAAGAGAGAACTGCGTAGAATACAAAATAGCCCAGTTCCTACTACAGGTGATATACTTTGGCAATCTTGGTGTCAACTATTAAGTTTTCTAAAAACATTTTTACAAACTGTTAGTGTTTTTCAACAAATTTATCAGGTCATAAAAGACAAAAGTTGTGTAGCAAGCACGAAAAAGAAATTGATAGATTTGTATTTCATTGAGATTATTTAAAGGAAACATAAACAAACAGCAAATAGCTTAAAACGTTGGGATTTATTTCGGTGAAATGTGAAGGGGCTAGCAGAAAAGGTAAATTCAAAATGCATTTATTTTAGAAATGTATTGATACGTATTTTACGTTACTCTTTTTTAAACAGTTATCCTGGATAAAGTCGACAACTAAGTCGGAACTTTAGATTTATCCTCTATTGGTATTGAAGATACTAAATACAATTCATATATTTGAAATCACATCAATAAATTTCAAACCGGAAATTTTAAGACCAGTACTTGAGCACACTCTATAAATTTAAGTGAAATATTAAGAAATTTTGCAGAAAACGGATTTCAAGCTCATAAATAAGAGTTCCCCACCTTCCCTCAATCTGAACTTATTCCATCACTTTCATTTACGAAATGACATAGAAAATGGGACCAGAAATTGCGCAATAGCCAAGTCAGAATAATGTAAAGTTGAATGTTGTTACCTAGCGTTAAGAGTGCAATGTTGAAACCAGACATACGGTATAAGAAAGTCCGATTAAGGTTGCTTTTTCTTTCATCCTGGGATTGGTGGTCCCTTTACCTTGGAAGAGCTTCAGCTTCATTTTAAAATAATGAAGTAAAGAAACCTATGTAGATCTTTAGTGAGACATCTATCCAGAATTCTTTGAGACGTGGGCATAAATTTTAGTGATTCAGTTTAGCTCTCGGATGTTCTGAGTCTAAAAGAACTTTTTTCCTACGTGCCTTCTCTGAGACCAGTGTAAACAAGCTATTTTTCCACGTATCTTTTTTTAAAAGCATTGTGTTCCAGTGTTATCTTTGAAGTACAGATTATGAATTTCAATGCTTAGTCCAGTTTTCTTTCCTATTTATCATACATCAGCATTCCTCTCTTTAAGACATATGCCTTTCTAACGCCGCAAACGCCAATGTCAAAAGAATGCTTTGCTCTCTCTCTCCTTATCCTATCCTGACTCGTCGTTTGAATATTAAAAAGGAAAGAAAGAGTAATAGAATATAAAATAAGTTTTTTATTGGTATATTTTATTAGCTTGATATGCTCTCGCTCTGCCAAGTCAAGGTGACAGTCCTATATTTGACGAGTTGTTGCCATTATAGCTTTTGCTGAATTTCGGGGATGATGTACAATCATTATTTAATTGGGAACAATGATTTTAGTCTTTGTATGAAATTGAGTCGCGCTATCAGTTATACAGTATTAAGTGTGTTTGTTATCTATGCTGTAGCTGTTCTTTTTGGAGCGCCACTTCTGAGGTTAGTCAATTTTTTGTATCTTCTTTAACAAAGCAAGAACTAATATATCGTTTTTATTTTATGAATACAAGGATTCACTTCATAACCGTTTGTGCCATTATTCCTTCACTTAACTAAGTGATTTCAGTCATTTTGGAGCGAATTTTGTCTTCTCTGCAGTGCTTGCAATAGTGAGCATATTTCCTTTGCTGGTAGTTGCGGAAAACTTCAACAGTTTGGATATTATTTTATTTAGTGAAAGGTTTCACTTTAAATGATGACGTAATTCAGAAATATATGTCATATAATACGAGTATATCCTAAAATGAAACTGAAATAAGTTATACAGGGGAGGAAATATGTGGTTCTTTTTCCAGAACTTTATACTATCTACCATTTTGTAACATAATCAGAGTGTAGAAAGACATCATGGTTATAGATGGTCACAATTCTTTCCTGTAACTTATGTATAGTGTTAAAATTGATGCATTAAATATTGCGAAAAAAAAAAATAGACAAAAATTTGAAAAATGTTGGAAAAATGGCCTTTATTATGGGATAATTGTATATGTTACTTTCATTCATTCAGTTTAGACATTTGTCTCATAGACGTTTGTTTGCTCGTCGATTATTATTTGGTGGTATTTTCGGTGCTTGGTTGGGCGCATTTTTTATCCCTCTTGACTGGGATCAGTGGTGGCAGGTAATTTGTTCATTTCTTCGAGAAGATGGTCAGTGAAATTATCAGCAATATTTATTTTCTTTGGTATTACCCTACGAAATGTAGCAGTCATACTTCTTGTATTTGCTTTATTGTTCTTTTATTCAAAGTGTGCATAAATCTTCTTTAGCGTTGGCCTGTTCCATGTGTTTTCGGCATACTGCTTGGTGGTGCTCTTGGATCTTTGACCAGCAGTTATAAAGTCCTTCTTTCTTGGTTGGAAGAACGCCGAAAATTGGAAAAATTTGTATAACTTCAGTGGCTGTTATCGAATCTTTTTGAAATTGAAGTACAGTTTGTTGTATCATCTGACTACTTGATAAATCTAAAGCTTTTTGACATCACATTTGGTGGTATGGAATGGGTTTTGAGGTTATGAAACTCCCCGACTTTCTAATCATAATCAAGTGCGCAATTATATACCCTGGAAGCATAACGTTTGGTTTTTGTAGAAATTCTGAATACCGTGATGTATGCTGCGACTAGTACTTATCTTTCTCAATTGATCGATGTACCAAAGCTTAAAGGTATAATTTTCGCCGAATTCGATGCAGATAAAGGCCCTGTGATCAGAATACAGGTTATTAAAAACATTTTTTTTTTCTATAAGTCCTGAATTTATTCAAAGTAGTCAGTAAAGAATGATATATTGTCAGTTACTACCTTCATTTCATACATTTATCATAATCACTGAAAGAAGAAACATTACTTAAGTAGTTACCGCTTTACAGGTCCCTACTTTTCTCTTTGATTCAAAAAGATTTGATACATTTTCAAATGCTGTCATCCCTAAACCGGAACTTTTTCATCGACTAATCAAAGTGAATCACGTCGAAAACAGTGATGGAAAAGTTTACAAAGTGATGGGGCACCCTGTTGGTATTGGTGAGCTCTGTTCATTCATATATCCTGGAAACTTCATAAAAACTACTGGATATAATTGAAATTTCGACTTAGAGACTGAAACGACTTGTTTGAGAAAAACTTGTTCTGAAATGGTTGCTATTTTCACTGAATCGATTTTCCTAATCAGTTATCATTTCTCCTTAGGTTGACTCATTTTGAAGCCATTTTAATAAGTTCAAAATGGGAAGTGAGATCTTTTTTAAATAGATGTTATACATTAATAACGGTAAGTAAGTACATTGGGGGTGATCGTGAAATAGTTGAAAGTAATTTAATAATCAGGAGGTTTTTTATAAAGGCTAACTAAGAAAAAAGAAATTATTGAAGAAAAAGTCAGTGAAAAATTCTTTTTGACCGATAGTACTAAGAGTTGGATGCTGCTCGAAGATTAAAATTAAAACTTAGAATTTCTATCAAGTTCCTGTAGCATTCCCTTTTCCGGAAAAATTATCACTCATCCTTTTGGGAGATTGCTGTTCCTTGACCTTTTTCTGTGTTGTAAATTGTTCGTGGTTCTACGGACATGCAAAAGAAATTTCGGGCATTTGTTTTGTTCTCAATACTCCATAAAATAATTTAGCTTTTTTAATTTAGTTTGAGTTTGAACCATATCTCTGTAGTTATGAAAAAGTTTCAGAGTCCGATTCATATGCTCGCGGTCGCTATATATTCAATGTATGCTTTGTGGCTGATAAAAATAGTCAAGTTGATTGCATATATGAGCCGATGGTTCAAAAATGTGCAGCTTATCTAACACAAATGGAAAAGGTGAAAGAAGTCTAAAATTTTAAGACATTTTGACGTAAATTTTTTGATTCATATGGCGGAATATAAGTGAAAATATTCAGGACACGCGTTTTTTGTCGCAGTCGCAAGACAAATTGGCTGATTTATTGCTGAATGTATTTGAAGGGCTTAATGAACATGGTATGTAGTATTTACGCTTATGTTTTTGTGAGTCTAAGCTCATATGGTTATGCTGTGATAATATTTGAAAACATTATTATATTAAAATATTTTATTATGTCATTGTCTGGTTTTTATGTAGATATTCTCAGATTGATATTTAAGATTCTAAATGCAACCATTTAAAATACTTTCTTGGCATTATTTAATGCTTTTCATAATGTTTTTTGATTAAAACATTCCATATGTGGACACTTCTATGCAACGAATATGCATCAGACTTTCATTTGCATAATACTAAGTTGCAGTAAAATAATATTTTTATTCATTCTTTGGTTTTGGAAAGAACAACTAATGGTTATCTATTTTATTATCAGTGAAAAAAATTATATATGGAATGTATAATGTTTTTACTCATGTATCAAGTGCCATTTTTTTTTACAAAGTGTAAATTGATTTTTTTCAGGTGAATGCAAAATTCCTGTCACAGATCAGACAACAATATATTTGAAACTGTGTCCTTCGTTTCATGGCATTGAGCCACCTAAAGTGGGTTATACGAAATATTTTTATTTTTATAGAGTCTTGTAATTACGATTTTTAAAGCTGAAGTAAACTTATCAAGTCAACCAATTTTTTAAGCACATTTGATTAGTGTTCTGAAGTTCCGAATTCTGTAAATTATGTGAAACAGTCAGTATTCGCAGGTGGAGCCTTATATGGTGCCAATGTTTACGCAGGTGCCACCTCCTAATACACCGAATCATATCCCAAAAATGGATGTCCTTTCGCAGAAGGTATGCTTTCATTTCATAATTCCGATCGATTACAAGTTGCTTAGTCAAGTGTATTTCTCGGAAGCGCTACTAGCCTTTCAATACAAGATGTAATGCGTAGCGTGTAATCAACTCTTTAGGAGAACTTAAGTTTCAGTCAACAATGTCTTAGTAAATAATATAAAAAATGTATATTATTCATTATTTTCGCCTGTTGTTAGAGTTTATTGGCAGTTGAAAATGATGGTCCACTTACACGATCAGTTTTGGCATCAAAATGTCTTATAAGCTTATAAGATAATCGGAAACTATTTAGTATTAAACTATATTCGGGATTCATTGGATGTCACAGTTGGTGTTGTCGTAATTATATATTAATGGAGTTATTTAGAAAGATAAACACCTAGCGATACGTAAATGGATTCCGAAAATATAAAGTAGTGTTATGCATTGAAGGTGTAAATGCATTAGACTTGAAAAAAGTTCGTTATCGGTTATCGGTTTCAGATTTGTCCAAAAGTGGATGGTGTACGTTGCATTAAAGAAATTGCCATGATTGTGCAAATAGATACTGATCTAGTGATGCGATGTGTTCGTAATTTGCATTTTTATGGTTGCCTAACGTTAATACCTCTCTTTATGTATGCTAACACCTATGTCGCTACAGAACAACTCCATGATTTTTATATGAACGCTGATCTTATCGAAGTTAGAGCTACAGTGCTTTTAAATGTTATGGGAGACTTTATCTGAGGCTGTGCTAACTTTTCAGTTTTTTTCTGAACAGAACTCAAGTTCTGCAATTTCAAATTTTTGTTTAAAAAAAAAAACGTAAAAATGCGTCCTTCTCCCCCCGCACTAGCCAGATTATTCGTTTTAACACTGTTCGCGCCGCAAAGTCATTTCTTCATTTGTTTTTAGTATATATGCAGAAAACGGATATCCCTACCGTTCCCTAAACATATTGTTACCATTAGGTCATTTTTTTTCTTTTTTTTAAATTACCTTTTCTACCAATATCTACTACATTTTATGAATGTTTGGATTTTATACGGCCACTGAACAGGCAAGGAGAACATTTCGGTCCAAAGCCTTTATTTTCTGATGTATTTCGATTGTATGCCAGTTTGAAGGTAAGCTTTTTTTAAAGCCAAAACAATAAAATGTGTTTGGATAGAACTACGGTTGTTGTCTTTTACTGTCATAGGCTTTTATATAGTAATTTACCTTAATCATTTGTGTTTTCTTTACTTTTTAATTTTTAGCACACTTTAGACTGGCATGACAATGAAAGATTGGTGTGAGAGGATGTGCCCTAGGCAATATAATGTTGATGAGAGACGCACGGTGCAGTTTGGTATTTGTCATGGATTCGTTCGGAAATTATGTATTTATCCGGTTTCTTTGAAGAAAGGCGATCCACGAAGGTTATATCCTCATATACTTGCTATATCTTTTTTGGGAATTCTGGATTATCAGTATTTGCTTCTTTTAAATGCTAAGTCCTTCTTTGGATGTATAGCTTCGATTGGATGCCCTTTCATTTACCTATATGTATTCTCTTCAGGATAGCTAAACTGTGTGACGGGACCCGCTCACTAGAAGACTTGGCAGTAATTTTTGCTGTTTCGCCAGTAAAGCTATTGAAAGCTTTTCGTAGCGATGGGAATTTTGTTTTCATATCAAAATAAATTCAAAGGTACTACAGAATGTGCGAAATACAAATGATTTAGACAATTTCTGTTAAGACTGTTATTAAAATATTCTACAATACTTCTGCGGCAAACATTACTAACTTCATGAAGGAATATTCGAAAATACACCTAGTTATTAGAACGAAGTCAACACATACTTCTTTATGGTGAAAGAAAATTTCAAAACTGCAACGCTGAGTTAGATGGAATGTTGGTTAAAAAAGAAACTTCATTTATGGCAGAAACAAGGAAATGAATGCATGTTTGACTAAGTTGCAATGGATTTGTAAAATAAAATATGGAGCGGGAATTATAGTATCTCTAGTCATAATCGATATTTATCGGCAGTTCATATTTAAAAAAGCTCCAAAAACGTTTCTTTCAAAAAATGTTATTCGCATTCATACTCTTAGGAAAATGAACGAACGCGTAGAATAATGCGCAGCTACTTTATAAATTGAAATATATTATAAAAATACGAAGTATTGTAAAAATTCAATTCTTTTTCCAACAAGCTGGCAGATATATACACTCGTATGTTTTTTTTCTCTTAAATTGGTATTTTTACAATATTTTCAGCTTTCATATTTTTTTATGAATGTAGCAATTTAATGTCTGTTATAAACAAAGGAATCATCGGTCCAGCAAATTGTCATTTCCATTGAGATGCGGACTATTCATGACAGCCATCGTTTCAGACTGCTCTTCCATACGAGCTTTGTAACGACCAAACATCACATTGACAATTTCACCAACCAATAAATCGCCCCCATTTATCTATAACGTAAGGCATAAACATCAAGGAATTCTGAGGCAGGTATTTAAAGAAGCGCATTTCTGCAATTCATAGATCATTCTTCACAAATCTAAACAATAATTGGCATAAACTGACTATAGACACAATATTCACAAAAAGGTCGATTAACTGACTGATGATAGCAAGAATTGATAGCAAACCTCGATAAGTCGCAAAATGAAGACACCATCCGGCTGTAAAAACCTCTTAATAAAGTCATGCAGATATTTTTCTGTTTTCGGATCTCTGAATTCCGAGATAGCACCGGCACATCGCAGATAACGTGTCACAAAGTGTCGCTGATTCGATCCAAGTATCAATGCAAACAGGTAGTATAGGAATGACAACAATGATAGAGCTCCAACTAGTACAAACCACCACCTGTAATTATTCACCTCGAGAACATGTTAACACTTTATATTTGGGAAACATCGACTTTAATAATTTAAGATCAGGAGTAAAAATGTCTTATAATCGCGCTTACCACAGGAAAATATATACTTTCTCATTGAACATATTAATCATCAAAACACACTGCACTGTCCAACGATGAATATTGCCCAGTACACGGATCTAAATTTTTGTCGATTGACTAAGGAATATATCAAAATGTTGCCGCACTGATTTCATTTTCCTTCCTCCCCGATCTTCCCCTAGATATTTTCAAATGATTCTAATAAACTGAATATGAAGTTGTTTTAAACAAAACAAGCGTTTAGCATCCATCAAGAGTTAAATCGATTAGCAGCAAATAATTAAACCTACATGGAAATCACACATTGTCACTCGAGGGAAATGTCCAGATTCGCTCCATTTCTTGCCATGCCAAACATCAGAAAGAATGCCTGCGCCCCAAAAGGTATACTGCGGTCCAAGGAATGTATTCAGAATGACAAATTGTATTATCACGTTTGCAACATACAGCAACTATTACATGAAAATTGGAAAATGAATTATATTATACGGTTCAAAAAACAAACCTTAAGTTACATCTTGAATGTGGGATATGCAGAAATCTTGAGAGGCTAATATGGATTCCAATACCAAAGTAGACTGGAAGTGAAAGCTTATAATTTTATTATTCCTAATTACTAGAAAAAGTAGGCTTATTTCACGAGCGAAAATGACAACTCTGTCAGATAAGCACAAAACAAAAATCAATGTACCTTGGTGAAGAGGTATAACACAATCAAATAAACTCCACTTCGCTTGCCGAGATGAAGACAATCAAATGATCCTTAAAAATGTGGAAGTCAGTGAGAGCTCTCGATGACACTGTTTGTTAAGGAAGTGAACGAATAATGAAAAACACACTTTATACAAGTGAAATTATTTTCACTACAGTTCGAAATTATAATTCTTAGTCTGAATTTATGAAAAGAATCAATGATTATTCTTTCAATTAAATTTTATTCTGAAAATTACTCTTTCCAAAAGTACTATCATAGACGCAATCTATAAATGTAAGCTATGCTTGGGAGAATTACTGCTGTGATTATTTTAGCATATCAGATATGAAAATTATTAGAAAAAACCAGTTCGAAGTTCTCTTTGCATATCCAATGCATCATGTAAATGATCTGCTGCAGTGTGTACTTGTGCAAGTCGAGAACTCTTGTCAAATTTTTTTTTCACCATTGCTGCCGAATTCAGAATTCCTTTAACGTTGATACCTGAATAAATTCTTTAACTTTAAGTAGGACTGAAAAGACTTTTTTTTTTTGTTCTCCATTTTATCAAAACATTTCTCTAAATTCAGGAAGAATTAAGGAGATAAGAAGTGACGATTCTTCAACCTGTATGGGAATTAAATGTGCGCCAAACAACGGATGGAAAATAAAAGAGAAACGCTTGCAGTGCCAGAACGATTGGTACCCATTGGTAATATCCAATAACCTTAAACATGGCAAACAAAAGTCAATTATGAGCCGTCGTATTCTCTTCTTTTCAAACGACATTTCAAACTATTAAGAAAGGAATATTTCTTAACATTAATATCAAAAGAAAGCTGAAAGTTGATTTTAAAATGTCAAGATGAACAAGAGGGATTGTTTTCAAGGCAGTGTTCTACGGCTAAGAATAAGTAGAAACAAGAATCACTGAAGCACACAGAACACCACCTTCCTTCATTTCATCTTTTTTTCTTCATTCAGCAGTAAAACACTATGCACTGGAATGAAAAAAATATATCAGTGAAATTTCATTAACACTGATTACTGGTACAATAGTGATAGACATAAAAAATAAAACATAAGCAACGAACCGACTCATCTCTTTCTGAATATTCATAAGGTATTTCGCTATCTAAAGGCATATAGTAACTACCTTTGATAAAACAGTAAGTTTCTGTATACCTGAAAGAAAGTGAAACTAATCGTTTGCTTGTGCTCGGAATTTTCCTGATTCTTTCATACACATAACTTTTAATGAACGTAACATTGATAGAAAGTGACCGATAATGCAATCAAGACAAGTTCGGAAAATCTGCCGCACTGATTGGCAGATTCTACAGTTATAACTCAGAGGGAAAAATTATAAACCGGCTTCATGCATCCTTTACTGGTATCTCATAAATCAGAAAATCTGTTTAAATGAGACCAGAGTATGACCACCATTTAGAATTTCTAGGAAAATAGCTTGGACAAAAATGAAAAGCAGCCGAATAAAAGCAAGAAAAGATACGAATCATATTATTAACAGTTAACTTACTTCTCCCATGCTCCTGTGAATTGCGCAGGTACCCAACACTGAAATTAGATTCTTGTTTAGACTCAACCTCTTTATTATAATGACTCTTCCTCTATCGCAAATCTCAAAACTGTTTACTTTTAAATAGGACAACTGCGTTTCTTGTGTATTATTTTGAATTTTACCGAAACAAATATGAATCTGGTGGAACGTATACTCACTTGGATTGGCTTACCAACATATTGTGTTGTAGCAAGTGTGAAAGCAGTAAGCGCAATGATCAGTGCAGTGTACTGATAATTAAGCCTATCAATGATATCGTTTGACTGGTAGCTGCGCCGGAATTTCCCCAAATAGGGCGCAATTACACCAATCATCGTGTTCACAAGTCCAGTCCAGCGACTTGTTAAATAGTATCAGAGAACTAAACAAGAACAAGAATAAATGAACAAATTTTTCTTGAAATTTAACATGTAATTAGAGTTATCACTAATGACAACTGAAGCGCATGAAATCAGATGAAGGTAAGTTTGTGATGATTTCAGAGCGAGTTCATTGCGACATTTTTTCGTTGTTGAGGAGATGTCTTCAATCTTGGCCCATTTCATAATTGCACAGATTATCCACAATTAGATTTATTTCTACTTTTTTCTCAGCTTAGCCCAGCCAGATTCTAAAAAGAAACTGCTTGGGCTCCAAATGGCACTTTCAACTGCTGTTACCAGTACTGAAGATTATAAAAAGGTTCAGAAGGAATCATGAAAGAACGACGAAGTCTAAACAGATTTTTTAAAAATTCCACACTTCTGCAAAGGCTAAAAGATGCAAAATCGCAAAGTGTAGTATTTTTACAGATTCCCGTTCATTAATGGAGTACAAAATATATAGAATCAGTGGAAAGGAAACAGTGCGAGCAGAATACGATCTGCATATTTATAACATTGCTGCTGATCGATTTATGTGAGAATGATAATCGCACTCACTTTCAAGGTTATTCATCCTTTTCAGTGGAGCCCATCAGTTAGCGTTTTGAAATTATTAGAATTGCAACAGATATCAAATCGCTTTCTGATCTGATTCATATTGGAGAAGAGGAATCAGAAAGCAGGTTTTGTTATCCTAGCACAAACTAGAAGTTTTAATAAATTTTCCCCTTTTGAACATGCACATAAAGAACTTAAGAGATGAGAAGAAAGACAATAATAGTAATAAGTCCACTAACTGTCAACAACGACAGCATAGTCATCTGACGAGGGATGTTTACATCGATATGCTGCTAATTTCAGTGACCTTACTGGAAAGTGATTAGATGAAATCAAGCAAACATGTAGAAAATCGATCGATCACTGAGGAGACGACAGGTTTTACCATATCGAGCTGTACAGCACCGCCACCCTCCGCTATCATCTCACATGCGGAATTCCTTCTTGCAGGATTGCTGCTGTGCATAAATTGTTATAAATTCCCGATTATTGTCCCTCTGTTTGCTTGTCTTTTTGAAACTGCATTTGCAAACATTGGAAACGAGTTGCGAATCACATTCCAGAATGTCAGATTAAACTGATCCATACAGTTTATACGGTTACAGTTACAGATTCCCATACATCTGAAGGGAAGTTTAGAGAAAGAAAACGCCGTACTGCCACGATTCGTAGTGATAATGACTTCAAACTTGAAGGGGATACCCTTGTTACCTTCACTTTTAATGGCACCCTCTAGAATCTAAACTGACACAATTTATAAGTTCAAACGATCAAGAAGCATCCCCAGTGTTACTACCAATAACTACTACATCACGAAAGCATTCCTATACCACTGATACTATGACACAAAATCACTCTCCATTATCGAGACAATCATAATAGAGATTTCTAGGAATGTTTCTTCAATTCTTTTTTATTTTTTTATTTTTAACACTTTTTTTAGGAGAAGCTCACACCGATTGTTACATTTCCCCTAACTTTGATCTCCCTGTGACAATTTCATATACAATTTATTTTCTCTAAGCTTTTCCGAAACATTCAATAATGAAAAATCCTCATCTATCAGTAACCTTACATATGATGGGATATTATTTCCCTGATACATTAGGCTGTTTATCTGATTATTGTGAAGTACAATCTGAATGCACTAATTAGGAAATCTGGGGAATCAAGATTAGTTTCGATGGAAAAACACAAATGCACAGGTAATGTTTGAGGTAGCTGTACCCATTATTTATGTGTGTAGTTTTTTTGATCGGCAAATTGCAGCTTTGAAGAAGTAAGCGCAACTCAGCAAGAGAAGATTGAGGAAGTCTGTTAGTTGGAAAACGAATGCAAATTTTTCAGAAAAGTAAAGGGAACTTCTGAACGTTTACTTTACCAACACAATGTCAACGTGCACAAAGTGCAAGATCAGAACCTGTTGCTGGATAAGCACAGGAGCTTGACAGAGACGATATCCTGACGACAAATCTCAAAAGATGCGTTCCTCTGAATTCTTGAAAGTGCTGAGAAAGAACAGCTCAAGGTTCGCTTCTGTCAAGTTCATTCCACTGTTCCCATGCACAACCACAAACCTTCTCCGATTGCACCTAGCGACAATTCCTTCCCTTACACTAGTCATCTCCCATCTCTTAAACACGTAAGACTATCGTTTTCACTCCAACCTCTGCCAAAGTGATTTACTGCTCCTCCAGCATACAACAATGGAAAACCAAATCAAGATTACGAGAGTGGTTTCCTCACGTATGAATGTACGTGCTAGGTGACGGTGACATATTTCGTGACATACTGAGTGGGACTTAATGAAAATTCTAGTGTCTGTGCGTTAGGGTTGAGGTTCATGAATGAAGGAAGAGCAAGCGGTAGTCAGCGTAGTTATTGCGCTTGTTTTGAGTGGATTTGTAAACCGAATTGGTTATTTTTTTTTTTGCTATCACTGTTGAAGACTTCTTTTGTGCTCTTTCACAACGTCTTGTTCACACTTCACTGTCACATCCATTTCAGTTTTTAAATTTTCCATTAACTACCAGTTACATTTCATCCTTGATAATTGCTTTGATTGATAAGTGTTCTGGAAAGATATTCTTATGATGGAATAAAGAAGACTCTTCAACTTCTCTTCTGATTGGATTATGTATCCGCTCATCTTATGATTTAATTGCAGATTATTTCTAATGAATCTTCGACAGAGTCGTTTGTTTGCACCTTATAAGGCTCTTGGTGAAGTGTGTTCATCAGTGTCACCTGTTTTTCGAGTACTTCCAAGGAAACGGAATGAAAGCTACGTCGTCTGTGCTGTCGACAATGTTGTCATACAATACCTGTGTGAGAATTTGCGTGTAATATCAGTGAGTAATGTCCTACCAGCTCAAATTAGCACAGTTGCTGCTGATTCTCATTACATTTATGCCGCTGTTGGGGCAAGAATAGCAGTTCTCTATTTGGCCAGGTATGTGAATTCGATTTACAATCACAGATCTGTTTTAGATCGGATGTAAGAAATGCGTAAAGGTCCATATACTACTGAAGAATTTATGTTCCAAAGTAAAACCCATAAGCTGCTGTTTCGTTTCCTGTTTTACTTAACCGGATTTTATAATTTATATGAGGAATTGTAGATATAGAGTTTGATCTCAGGCAAGTTAAGCGATGGTTAAAAATCTCTGACATAGTTCGTTGGCTTCTTCCATTTGGCGACATTTTGGTGGTTGTGGATGTGAAAAGTTCCGTTCATGTAATGGATATTGAAACAGGAGATGAATTGGTGCTGATTGAAACATCCGGACAGTTCGATTGCTCAGCAATTACCCATCCAGCTACATATCTTAACAAAGTTCTGTTGGGATCCAAACAAGGTTATTTTTGCAGAAGAGTTCAGATGTTGACTTGAATAAATCATATTTTTTATTATAATTTTGGAGTGAGAATGAGAGTTGTGGTCTAATTTTTTTCTTTAATTCATGGCTGTTTTAAGGAAAGTTGCGTATTATTAACGTGAAAACTGGCAGACTGATTCATGAATTTGGGAAATTGTTCGAATCTGAAATTACGGTATTAGAACAGTCACCAGCCATAGATTTTATTGCTGTTGGGTTAAAAAATGGTCAAATTATACTGCATAACATCAAATTTGATGAAACGTTGCAAACATTTATGCAAGATGCACCAGTGACATCAATTGCATTTAGGTTTCTGTTTCTGAGTCTACGCATTTTTAACTTTTTTTTGAATTCGACATTATTTCTTTATTTCAACACTGAATTATGTGCACTCGCATACAGTACTAATTTATGTACGTGAATGATTTGTTCAAGTTTCAATTTGTGAAATTTGTATTTTCCGAAATTTTCATTTTTAAAGTTTCAGAACTGATGGTGAAGAGACAATAACTGCAGCATCAGACAACGGAACATTGACAGTCTGGGATTTAAACAAACGCACCATAATAGGACAGTTGGTAAATGCACATCGTGGTTCCATTACAGGGATATATTACGTTAGTGGGGAAGCGTTGATGGTTTCGGCAGGAACCGATAATACGTTAAAAACATGGATTAATGATATGGGTGATGGCATGCCTAGGCAGTTAGTTTTGCTTGAAGGACATTACAAGCCGGTTACGGCGGTAAAATTTATCAATAACGAAATGTGAGCTTCTTGTGTTAATTTTTTTCTTTTTTTTTGACAAGAAAGTTACGCATTATAGTCCAAAAGACTTGTTGTTACAGTTATTGGTTGTATTTTTAATTGTCACTGCAAAATGGAGCTATTGAAACTGGTTACATTTTTAGAATTATAAGATTAAGGAATTTTAGTGTTCTTACATCCGGTCTGGATGGTTCTGTGAGGACATTCTCAATAATACGTGACACACAGAAACAGAAATTGGGCAATGCCGGTGTTATGTCTAGGTCAGTTTTTTTAGCCTAATATTCGCTTAATTTTATATACATTTTATTGCCTAATTGATTTTGCTTTCTTTCATGTAATGTACTTTAATTTATAGAATAAAAGCCAAGAAAAAAAAGCGTGATATTGAGAGTATTGAATTGAAGCCAGTAATTGAACTGGATGTGGGATTAGCGCGAGAAGCAGCTTGGGACAATGTTCTATGCCGTCACATTGACACAGCCCCAGTGACAACATGGACCACAAGAAAGCAGGCTCTGGGAACATATCGTGTTTGTTTGAAATTTCCAGTTCTGATTTTTGATGATTTGTTCAGTTTTATGACTTCTTATTTTTCGAGTTTGGAACGCACTTATAAAAAATGTCGACTTGAAAAGACACTGTAATGAATTTAAAATGTCCTTTCTAAAAATTCTTTTCCAGTTACTACATAAGAGGTTCGTGACTGTACCGCATCTTGCGTCTGCTTGCGCGTCAGCAATATGCATCTCGTCTTGTGGTAATTTTGGTATAGTTGGATATACATCTGGCCACATTGACTGTTTCAATATGCAAAGTGGGCAGCACAGAAAAACTTTTTTTTTTGGCAAAAAAGAAGAAAAGGCTCATCGGTCCGCTGTTCGAGGATTAGCACTTGATATACTCAACAGGCAGCTCGTGAGTGAAAAATCGTTTGATCGTCGCTGATCCACCTTTATTAAAAATCAAATTTTTTTTTTTTTTTCGAGTGAATCTTGAACAAACCTGTTACATAATTTTTTTTTGTTGGCATTATTTTGCACTTTCTTCTCAATATCATTGAACGGCGTTTTAATATATGTGGCATCTACTGACTTATTGCTACAGAGGTGTTCTTAAATTTAAAGGTATCAGTTGAACACGATGGGCTTATTCGATTTTGGGATTTCCGCAACACAAAATTGCTGGCTGAAATGCAAGTCCCATCACCAGTCCTACGGTTTTGCATGAACGGCAACAATTCGCTGTTAGGCCTTGGTGTAGGAAGTGGTTCAGTTGGCGTGGTGGACGTTTTATGCCGAAAAGTTGTTAGAGTTATAAACGGAGCACATGAATCATCCCTCACCGCTCTGGGATTTTCGCCGGATGGTAAATGGCTTGTCAGCGCTGATGACGGAGGTTTCATTAAAGTCCGTCTTTTTTTTTTTTAATTTCTTTTTTTGTACTTTGAATTTTTTTAGTTATAAAGGAATCAAAGCTTTACATGTACCATTCAATTCATTTTAGATTTGGGATCTTATTACAAATAGTTTGATTGATGTTATGAAGTGTAAAAGCTATTGCATATCATTTTGCTTTTCACCAAGCGGAGAGTATTTAGCCACATGTCACCAAGGACAAAAGAGTATATATGTATGGGCAAACAAATCATTATTCACGTCTTTGAATGCTTTAAAAGCACTACCATTGGATTACATTCCTGAGCATGCTTTGTCTTTACCTGCACGAAGGTATGTTTACTGACTAAGCAAAGAGCATTTCAATCATAAAGACTGTTCACTACACGAGAAAATGTTTGTAACAAATTATTTCACATCTTAGTCTTGAGTATTTTGAATATCATTTCGTTTTCCTACACTAAAGTAACTTAATCTTAGTTTTAGTTTTATACATTTCTCAATGAGCTTTCTGTTTAGGGATTTTGAGAATGAAATCCAATCTTCTACAGATTCAACTGAAGTCCTTATGGAAGTTGACAGTGAGAACATACAAACAGTGAAGCAGGTAATGTTTTTACATAGAGTTAGTGCCTAATACTTTCTAACTGCTTCATCATTTTGGATTTGAGGTTCTGGTGAAACCTTCAGAACTTGGAACCGCTTCCTACAGTACTTAATCATAAGTTAGTTAAGGTTGAAAGCCTTATAACGTTATCGGGTTTGGCGCCTTCACGCTGGGTAAATTTGCCATATCTGGAGGTAATCCGAGAACGAAATAAACCAGTCGATCCAGTACGGAAACCAAAAATTGCACCATTTTTCTTACCGACAGTATCAACGCTAGATGGTTTCGAATTTGAAAAAGCGGTAGGAGATAGTTCTGATGTAGAGCAGCGCAGTGTGCTGATGGCAAAACGAAGTGCGTTGGAAATTGAGTCTTCTTTTGCACAGACTTTATTGCAGTAAGTTTTATTATTTTTTGTTTCATTTGCACATATCGAGTATTTGTACATGTCGGATATGTGCGATTGACTTCTTAATTGAAAATATTCACGTTTTAACCTGGACTAATGATAAGAAACCTATGACCAACCAGAAGCTCAAGAAACTTTACACATTTACAGGGCTTCAGATGATTCTGACTTCATTGATGCATTCGAATCTTTGAAATGGATGAGTATTTCTGCAATAGATTTCCAAATCCGTATACTGCCGGAAAAGGTCTACTATGATATTTCTATAAATCGTGCCACTAGATATTTCCAAGGTTTCAGGAAATACTGAATTTATCATTTGAACTTTAAATAAAGCCATTTAAACACAAGTTTTAGCAAGAATTTAAGTTCAGCGTATATTTTATAGCTGTCATTTTTTTATCAAAATAAAGGGTTTTCATTTCAGGCTTTGAGCAGTTTTTTGAGAATGCTTCTCACAGTTCTCAGGAGTCATCTGGATTATGAACTGGTTCAGGCCTATTTAGCTACTTTTTTGAAAGTAAATCGAAATAAGCTTTGGATTGACTGTATTAAAGATGATGATCTGGGTGAGACATTAAACAAATTAAGCGATGAGTTAAAGAAGAGTTGGGAAGAAATTGATCAACTGATGCTTCATAATGCTTCTTTGATACAGTGGATAAAAACAGCTTTATTATAGGAGTTCTACAAATTTAATTGTTATCTTTCTTTTTTTGAAGGTGTAAATGTATTGGTGCTAATTTTTTTATACATGTATTTTCGTCTCTTTTTGACTCGTGAGTCCGCTGATTAAAGTATGAAAAACCATGCTTTGGATTCTTTCATTTCTTCTGCTTCTGTAAATGCTTATTTTACCTGTAATTTTTTCTGGAAAAACTTTATAAGCATTTCCATATCTTTTGGAGTGAGAGTGAATTGCTTCATACTCGATTGTGAAGTAGTTCCAATTTTCGCGTATATTGTAGGAATGGATTAAATATGGGATGAGGAAATCTTCATCCTTCGGTTTCTTATAGTGGATTAGCTTAAGATGAGATCAAGTAAATTGGTTGATTTTGGGCAACAAAGAGCTCTATTTGCGAGTCTCGTATTATTTTCAGGCAAATAGTCTAAGGGGAGCTGTGTAAACAGCGCAATGGCGGATATCGTAGGCGGTGGGTGTTTATTTATTTCCTTCAGAATTGTGCTTTTTTAATTAGTGAGCTGCTCCTTTTGCTTTTGTAGTGGCCCAACTTTCTTTTTATATATGGATTGTGGGGTTTTATTTTGTTTTTTTGGGATGCTTCAATCTGATTTCTACAATTGAAATCTCCGAAGATTGCTATTATCACGTGCATCCAGCTCATTACTTCAGGCGAGAAAGCAGACAAAAAATTAAGCAGAAAAGAATTGAAAAAGTTGCAGAGGAAAGCTGAATATGAGCGTGAAATTAAAGAAATGGGTGGTACGGTTGAAAATCAAGAAGAAAAAGAAACAGCTGAAGAAAAAGGTCTTTCTTCCCTTCACTCATTGTTGGGCACTTTTCGGTTCAGTGTTTAAAAAAGAGTAGGGGAAGTAAGTTTATTGAGTATTTCTGAAGTGGAATTTATTAAATTTTTGGGAAATTGAATGTAGTTTTATTACATAAAGACTTAACTAAAGATAGTTTAGTGAGCCGCGGAATTGGATCAGGAGTGGAACTGGGGCATCATTTTTCTGTTTCTCAACAAGTGAAGTCTTCTAGTCAACGAAATCAGTTTGAGAATGCTGTTGACATTAAGGTATGTTTCTTAAGGAAAACGTTTTTTATTCGGTTAAATTAATAGATGGTTGTGTGATTTTTTAATTCCAAAAAAAATGCATTTCAACGCAATCTGCTTCGAACTTTTGTTCTAATTGTAAAGAAAGTAGTATAAAAATAGCTACGAATGATAGCTGCACTCATTAATTTTAAGAAAGTCAGCGTTCGTTGCAGGTGGAGAACTTTGATATTGCAGCGCAGGGACGAGTTTTGTTTCATAAAGCAGAGTTAACAATAGCGTTCGGAAGACATTACGGTCTTGTTGGCCCGAATGGGTAGCTTTTCTTTCTCAAGTTTTCATGATTATATTCATTGCTATTGGTCATTATTTCATTGTTTTACAGGATG
Source organism: Setaria equina (assembly GCA_003012265.1). NCBI lineage: Eukaryota > Metazoa > Nematoda > Chromadorea > Rhabditida > Setariidae > Setaria > Setaria equina. Next base: position 164,719 of record PQVD01000092.1, read on the forward strand.
GGTAAAACTACACTTTTAAAGCATATTGCAGCTAGAAAATTGGATATTCCATCAAATATTGACCTTCTTTACTGCGAACAAGGTGTGGTATTTTATTGTTAACAAAGTCTATGATTTCAGTATTTTTGAAGTATCATTTATTGTTCGTATAAATTTCAGAAATTGAAGTTGATAGCACTCCAGCTATTGACGTTGTTGTTAAATCAGATAAACATCGCCTATCTCTGATGGAGGAGGAGATGCAGTTAACAAAAAAGTTAGAAGAAGGAGACATTTCAGTTGGCGAGCGTCTTAAAGAGGTAGTTTTTGTTTGTGATTATGTGTATGAAATTTATAATGTAATTTTCACATTTAATTGAAATCTTCGGTTTTCCAGTTTACCAGAATAATTATGCTTGTTAGCTTTTATGCAATGCCTTATTGAAGAAATGAAAATATGTCAAAGCATGTCAGGTCACTGATGAATTGAAGAATATAAATGCAGATGCAGCAGAGCCAAAAGCTCGCCGTATATTAGCTGGTCTTGGCTTCACAAAAGCAATGCAAGAAAAAGTTTGTTTTTTTTTTTTTCAAAGTCACCAATATTTGTCATAATTCAATCAAGATCTAAACATTTTTAGCCAGTTAAAGCATTTTCCGGTGGTTGGCGCATGCGCATTTCATTAGCCAGAGCTCTTTTCTTGGAACCAACACTGTTAATGCTTGATGAGCCAACCAATCATCTTGATCTTAACGCGGTCATTTGGCTAGATAAGTCAGTTTGGAATTTTTGCAGATATGCTGACTTCGTTAAATGTAAATAAACTAGTTTATCGTTGAAACTGAAGGCCGTAGGATTAATTTTGATTAATAACTTCCAAATTTAAATTGACCCTGAGTTCCATGTTAATTGTATGTAGTATCTTTTACAGTTATTTACAAACATGGAAGAAAACCTTGTTGATTGTCTCGCATGATCAAGGCTTCTTGGACAGTGTCTGCACAGATATTATCGATTTACAAGATCAGAAATTGTATTACTATAAAGGAAATTATTGTAGGTTTAGTATTTAGTATAACTTTCATTCTCTTCATCCGTTGAATGCATGAACAGTTTTTATATTTTGGTCGATAAGACATAGCCTTTTAAAATTTATTTTAGCTGCTTTCAAGAAAATGAAGGATCAAAAGATGAGGGAACACATGAAAGCTTTCGAAACTCAGCAGAAGCAGCTAGCTGCAATGAAAAAAAGTGGTAAAAGTTCGAAACAAGCTGTGGAAGAAATGAAGAACCGACTACAAAATAAGCAAAATAAATTTAACAAAGCCAAAAAAAATTCTACCACTATGAGTGATAAAGGTAATCTTAGTTAAGATTGCATCAGCCACGATCCGATCTTCAGCAAAAACAGCTGACTCTCAATACTTTTTTTCTAGTCTTTTGTGTGGATATCTATTAGTAATATATATTCTACCATGCTGTTTATTTTAGCTGATATAGCACCAGCTGAACTGCTGCAGAAAATTAAAGAATACAATGTCAAATTTACTCTACCGGATCCTACTAAACTGCCATCTCCAGTCCTCGGATTGCATGGTAAGGATTTGTACAAATATCCCAGCATTGATATTTAGTACAAGAGAATACGGGAGAAGGAAAATTGATATTTTACATATATTTTGTTTTGCATTTTTTTGAAACCAGTTCTTTGTAGGCGTAACTTTTGGCTACAAGGATCAAATATTATTTAAAAACCTTGACTTTGGTGTAGATATGGATTCTCGCATTGCGATTGTGGGTCCCAATGGTGTTGGAAAGTCAACATTATTGAAGTTGTTGGCTGGGAAAATTGAGCCGGTAAACATTCGGAAATAGCTTAATGCTACAATTATTAGTCTAAAATCCTGAGCAGTAATGTTACAAATTTCAGTTGCGAAGAAGTTTTTAGATATTCTAGAGGATTTTGACCCTCTTGTTGGGAACGAATGAAACTCAGAGGATTGTGATCAAAATGTTTTTTTCCCTCCTCCCCCACCTCCTTTCACACCCTGTAAAAAGCTATATTTTGGAATTTAGCAAAAAGGTGAACACCGAAAACACAGACAGCTGCGCATTGGATGGTTTGATCAACATGCCAATGAAGTACTGAATGGAGAGCAGACTCCAATTGAATATCTTATTATTAAATATCGAATCGATTACCAGGTTAAATTTGGCTTGCTGTGTTCTTTTGCAAAAAGTTTGAAGCGTTTTCATTGTTGTCTTAATTAAATCTGACATATTTTTTAGTTCTTTTTTTTTTTCTGTGGACATTTTTTAAGGTACTGCTGAATAGTTAATTTTACTTTTGTTAAATTGTATGGTGTGCATGGCTAACGCCATAACGCATCAATTCCACAATTCATTGCAGGAAGCGAGAAAGCGACTAGGTACGGTAGGTCTTCCTGGGCCTATACATACTGTGAAAATAAAGGATCTATCTGGTGGGCAGAAATCTCGTGTTGCTCTGGCTGAACTGGCTTTAGGAGCCCCGGATTTACTGATACTGGTTGCTTTTATATATGTATATATATATATGTATTTTATCTCTTTGCTTCTTTGCTTAAGTAATCCTTAAGTAAGCCGTATTTCTTATTCCTTAAGTAAAATAGCTTGATGTTATAGACACGTTTTCCTTTAATTACTGCGAAATTTTCTTGTAGGATGAACCTACAAATAATCTTGACATTGAATCAATTCATGCATTGGCATCAGCAATTGAAAATTTCGGTGGTGGCGTCGTAATGGTTACTCATGATGAACGTTTGATTAGAGAAACAAATTGCCAGTTGTGGATTGTTGAAAACTTGGTTCGTCACGTATCATTTCCTTTTCGTTCCTCCGTCCATTTTACTGGAATGTGGAACTTAGAGCGATGTCTGTTTTCTGATAAGTTGAAACTGACTGTTGCTTCACAACTTCTTAATGTTCGGAACATCCGAAACAAAAAATAAGCACCGCTCTTATAATAGTTGAGCCGATAGTTATTTTGATTTACTTCAGCGACAAAAATTAAACCAACCATTCATGTTAGATTAATTTGCAGGGCATTGCCGAAATTGATGGTGATTTCGAGGATTATCGAAAGGAAATTTTGGAGCAGCTTGGAGAAGTATCAGTAGCACCAGACCGATGAACTATTTTAAAGACTACTGCCTTTTGGAACTCCATTTCCAGTCTTCGATGATTTTATGGATTCCAAATATCCATATGCTGAATTACACATTTTATTTGACTAGATTACTGAGTTTACCCATTGTTGATGGATCTTATTGTTTTTTGCCTCGTCTGTTTTATTTGAATCTGGTCCCATTCTTTTCTTTTTTTCGTGGTACTTCTTATTCACTTGGAAACAAGTTGTAGAGAGTCCTTTGTTGTTCTATTAATTTTTATTTTTGTTTCCATCGTTTTCTTATCTAGCAAAAACGGCGCGATAAAATGGATGTATTTAAGTTGGTTTTACACTTTTTGCACCATTAGTTAAACGTGGCTTCTCTTAACTCTTTGCAGGAAGGTATTTTCCTGGTCATTTCGTTTTTAGAAATCCGTTTAAAAAAAAAGTTTATCTTTGGTGTAGCTATGAGAACTCTGTAATGCCAGCTTGTTTTGATCCCCACTAATAAGGTTTTTAAATTAAGGTTTGAAAATCTTTTTACTCTTTGCTGAACCTCGACATCAACTGATTTCACTTCGGTGTTTCAAAAACAGATAGCCTAACAAACGCATTTATAAATCACTCAACAATCATATCGCCAGGAAAAACTACATACATGATATAAAACACTGAAAAAGAAAATTTTAAAGAAAGAAAATGAATAAAAAAGTAAGAAGAATTCTTGCCTATACACTTATAAAAGTATCCACGAAAGGAAAATATATTTTTGAGAGGAAAGGATGAAATATGAATATATAACTTATTTTCTGACTTGTCTAGCCGGTTATCAACTTTCTGGAAGTCAGACAGAAGTAAATTTTTTCCTACGGAATCCAAGGAACCCAGGAATCTGTAGGAAATCATACAATCGCACAGGAAAGACTGCAAATTATGAACTTGAATCGCTTTGGTAATACAAACAAGGAAAATGACGCGAAAAAGGGAACCAATCTGAAACTAGTGTGATAAACTGCTTTCCAGAAACTAAGTCGAGAGAGCGAGTGAATCTCGTATGGCAGTGTGTGGAAGCTTTGTTCCATGAATAAGGCAAAGTATACTAATGTAACTATCCTAAAGTTTGTGTATTGCAGTAAAATTTAATTTTGCAGCCAAAAAATTCCCAAAAAATTTAAGTTGAAGGAATATATGTTTGGTATTTAGAGTAGGGGGCTGCAGGGAATTTCTCAAATTCGAAACATGAGTCTATGACGAATCCTTAGCTTTAGTTTAAATTATGAATTATTTATTAAGATTATGAAACTTTAGATTTCGTTTAGAATCTGTGGAAACTATTAACGAGGATAACAGAATAAGAAGGGAGCAAGGGCATAATCAGTTTTTTATTTTCCTCCATATGAATCGGTTGCTGATCTTACTATCCGTTTGATTCCATGTCAGTTTGCCATCTAAAAATAAAATTATTTCTGCTTTAACTGTTCATGCTATAGAAAGTCATTAAAATAAGACATAAAGGGTGAGGAGAGATGAAGAAAAATAAAACAAAAAAGATGCTGTAGAGCACTCTATACGAACACTCCATTTAATAAAATAGGTAACCCATGTTTTCAATTAGTGAATGAAGTTACATTGAATTCATAGCATTAAAAAAATTTTAACTCATAGCTTTTTTAATTACTCTCAACAGAAATGATATTGAAAGATGACAAATTTAGAAATGTTCGATATTAAGCCTCTGTATTCTCGTCCTTTTACATGAAAAACTTTTTATAACTTTTTCAATTTTATCTAGCTATCAGCCTGCAGCGTATAGCATAAAATAGTTGCACAACGGTAGTCATTTCTGGAAAACTTTAGATACTTTGTTTTTAAATACTTAAGTTTTTAGATACCTTCTTTTAATTAATTTAGTTTTCAGCAGATACAAAAGGTTAAGTAGTCGATATACTGTACGTTTACACTTTACTTCCCCATTTGTTACAGTAATATAAGAAGTCCATACTTGAAGTGCGACAAATAGTTTCTCGAATTAATCTACGTTCTTCAGTTGTTGCTGGAGAATAAACGAATGGTCTTTGTAGGTGTTCTACCCAGGCAACTTTCGAATTACGATCTTTGCAAGTGAATATCAGTTCTTTACCGATCATCACTAATTTCCACGAGTTTTTTAGGTTTAGACCAGTTGAGAGATCTGGAAAGTTTGAAATATTAGAATGTTATTAAGAAATCTGATTGTTGCTCACATCTAAAACTATTTCACTGAACTACCAGAAACACTGAGTCATTCAGAAGAACCGAAAAATGGACAAATAAATATGGATGGATAATGACTGTGCATTACTTTGGGAAGAAGGTCCTCATCTATTTAAAAGCTAACCCTTTCCATCATCGCAATTCAAAAACGTTGTTGAGTCGAGAGCAATTCGATCACGGAATATATAAAAGTTGCGCTTGATCAGATCTTTTTTGCATATAACCAGGGATTGGTCAAATAAAAACAGCAAAACATCTTTGTGCCAAAGAACATTCCCGCCGATAATACAACGACAGTAGACTTCGCCACTGTGTATCATTCGACTATTGGTTTCTACCAAGTCTGGACCCTAAATTTTACTTTGACTTTTCTTTCTTAAAGTCATGTTTTAGCTTAGTTTTCAAATTCAGATTCCTCTGTAGACTATGTTAACTCATTTCATCATTCAATTTGCATAGCACTATTAGTTGAAAATCTGTACAAACACCTCTTGAAAATCTACCGCTATAAATTTATATGCATATTACGACACAAAATCCACAATATATTTAGCTGCTCTTGAACGAATAGTACCTACCCTCCAACCTTCAACGTTCATTTGCCATAACGCGATTTGCTGTAGACCTTCCAATCGTCGTTTCTTTTCATTTATCATTGCAGCAACATTTTTCATGGCAGATGCAGCAGCCTAGAAATTATATAAGCGAAAAGGAGAACAAGAATAATCAATTCGAGGAATATTTGAACAAAAGATACTCTATTCAAAAATGCCCAATGTTAATATAATCCAATGAATCAGATAAACATCCCTCAATCACAACGCAAATTAATGTATACCTGTACTTGCTCTCTATCAATGTGTGATGGTGGGGTTGCTTTCAGTAGTTCTGATAGTTGCAATGGATAACGACATATCCTTTGCACAGGTGTTAGTAAAAATCCTTCTAAAGGTAATTTAGGCATTCCTCGAAGAAGTCGACAAGCCTGTAGTTTTTATATTTAAAACAAAAAGTAAACTGATGAAACGCAGAAAAATGATAAAAATAATATGAAATACGACATAAAAAGTATGGAGCATATATGAAAATGCTCATTAGCCAGAACTCAGAAGTTTTTGACAAAAATTAGGAATGCTTAAGCGCCTCAATAAAGGCAAAGAACTGGAAATGAATCCCTCAAATCAAAACGATAATCGGCATTCTGGCTTATGATTACGATACCATTTTTAAAAAATTAAGACTATACTGCATATTTAAGATTACCTCGAAAAACTGGTAATAGTGAGACTGTTCAATAAGTGATGCCAGTTCGGCACTTGAAACAGGTCGATTGTTGCAGTATTCCGAATAAATAGAAAATTTGGAACGCTAAAATAAAAAATCAGATATCTTTACGTCTGAAGTTATAGGAATTAATTTCAAACAGAGTTCTCTTGGTGCTTCTATCTCGAATAAGCTTCAGGGCAGTAGAAGGGATTATGAAGATAGAGATACAAGCAGATGAGAAAAATGAAAAAGTTGACAATCTCATACTGCTTATGAAAAGATTCGATTTTAAAATTAGTTCAGTTTTCTTTTATCTGCATTGGCATTACTGTGCATGAATTATTTAACAACTTCAAAATTTTTACTATTATTTTTTTATGCATCGAAGTTGTACGTCAACAAGAAAATCTGAATGAAAAAGCTAACATTTCGGAGGAAAACAGCTCCAACAGCAGAACTTTCAGGAACATTTTCGTTAAATGCTAACTCCAGTTCTCGAAGAACTTTACAATGCAGAGCATAAATGGACTCAATGTTGCCAAAAAGACGTTGTACACGAGCTCCCGAAAACAGATCGTTGCGACGACGGCACTGCTCTGCAAAGCCCTGCAAGCATGCTTCCGAGAATGCACCAATTTTAAGTTAATGCAAAAAATATATCTAAATAAATAAAAACACTGTTTTTCTCGAAATGCCTCATACAGGCTATACTACACCTGTGTCTAAATTCATACTACAATATTTCACATTTACTATAATTTAGCCAGAGTAACTTTAAAATTGACAATAGAACAGAGTTCCAAACCGAACTGTTCTACAGAAATCAGAGGAACGTAATCAAGTATTCGCACAAAAATAGTCTAAGTTCCGTTTTATCCTTAGAATATGGGACATATATTACAGCAACAAATGGGTTGAAATTAAAACATCTTCACCTGTACAATATTCTGCAATAAATTAACATAATCACGTTCAGTTTGCATCAATTCTTGAACAATTTTTGCTCGCAAAAACCTCATCGACTGTGGAAAATAACTTAATGTGAGAGCATCTGAGGTTGATGGGCTGCCATTTAATACCTTAAACGCTGATCTTTTCTAAATTTCTTTACGAAGAATCGGCTTTTGTTTGCTTATTTCCGGTGAATAACATCTAAAAAGAAACAAACTGACCCTGACATAGGATGATGGGAACCACCCAACTCTTTCGCGACAGTTACCATACCAAAGTTCCTCATGTGAAGAGTAGTCAAGCACTGAGATAATATCGCCAATTGCAAACGGTAATTCATCAGGTAGTATCGCTACATGGTCCCAAACAGCTTCAGCTGACAATAAACACTGAAAACTTTTGAAATTATTTGGTAGCATTTCATTTAAAAATGCCATTTCTATGTTGTCACGGCTTAAGCCAATGTAAGAGTCTATTTTAACATGTCATGTGATGGATATTCATAAATCTGAGTATATTTGTTACATCATACTTTTTCTTTTTTTGTGCAAACACTAACTTCTGGATCAAATTGCTTTTCAGAATGGCAAAATTACAAATTCTCCTTCAAGCAGAAGTTTTCTTTCTTAAAAACTTTTCTTGAAATTCCAACACCTGTTCATCACTGCTCGAAACTGTGCTAGATGTGGTCATAGATGATGACGCACTGTGTACGGAGCTACGAACGCTATGATCATTGCTTGAAGAGGTAGTTTCTGGAGTACGAAGTCCGCTGAACAAAGCGTATGCACTCATCCGGGATACGTGACATGTTGTTCCTGACCCACAGTCTGGAAAAGAAAAAAAACTTCTACTCCACTGTTGCTTTTTTAAATAAAAGTTCTCAATAAATCATAATTCAAATTTTTTTGTTTTTCATTAGTTCATAACAACTGTCTGACGTATAAACAATCATACCGCTTTCATCGTCGCTGTCAATATGAATCGGCGAGTGCACTGGATGGCTACGTGAACGTTTCGTTCCACTTGTATCATTTCTCTGTACCAAACGTGGTGGTAATTCGAGCTGTGATAAAAAGTATTCAATTTTGATTTCAATTTTCTATTCAAAATTCCAGGCCTAGGGTACTGTTCAATTCTAAACTTTTTGTCCTCGAAGTAATCCTTGAATTTTCTGAATCAGATTGATATTTTTTGATATAGTGAAGAGTGCTGGTTTTCTACAATCAGAACTGATTGCACCTAAACTGTTTAAAGATTTGACAACTTAAATCTTGCTTTCAAATTAATGCAGAGGCTAGTAACATTAACATCCGATACTGCTGATTATAATATCGACCGGAAAAAACAATCGGAATTTGATGGAAGAAATTTAAATCCAAAGAATATGGATTAAAAAAACTTCGGACCCAAAGAATTTTGAAAATTTTCCAATCCACACGTCCTCAAAAAATAACCTAGTTCATTTCCCTCACCGGATTGCTCTGTTTTGCCTTCAAATCAACCGGATTAAAACTTGCACGGTCAGCAGAATATTTTACTGTGCAAATATTTGTAAAAAATATTTACTTCTTCAATAATAGCCAATCGTACCATAAAGCCGTCTCGTTCACTTCTACTACTACTTATCCGTTGTTTTATTGCTTCGTTGCAAGTATACTTAATGAAATATATGAATACACTTTTCACACACAAACGATCATCGAAGATAGATTGATCACGAGGGAGTAATCATCACTAATAAAGATAACCTCTTTGGACAAAAAAACAGCTAGGGACCACAAATTTTTGAACGATATCATTATTTCATTATTGAGGCAAGTTACAGCGACGTACATTTAATCGTTTAATTAGTATAACTACTCTAAAAACCTCTAATTTAGTCAGTGCTCAAAAAATTTGACAATGGAAGAATTTAGAGCTAGCAGAAACTGAGAAACTATAGTATACCAACCTTTTGCAAAAATTATGCAACTTCTTCTGCTAAAATTAAGCTGTTGTGATTCAGCCAATTCTTCAACTGTATTTAAGTGGATGAATTTATCGGAGAATATTATTATATATTGATAATATCAATATTATTGACATTTCAATTATTAATGCGTAATGAAATGGTAAAAAAGAATTATTTTAGACTACTGTTTTTTCGATTAAAAAAGACGGTAGTTTAAAAAACAGTAGTCTAAAATAAATCACATGGTAGATCGATGAGAAATATTAGAACAGTTATAATTATGTATTTTTAATTCGAAATTTTTTATGAGAAATGTACAAGTATTTTCTTGCAAAAGCATTGTATATTTCTCCAAAAAATGGGACGTTAAACGAGAAATAGTAAAAGTGGTCTTTCTTCTCTTCCAGTAATTGTGGTCGAAAAAAATGAACAGCTCTTTTCCCTGACATGTTACCATGACAGTGAAAATAATGTTTTTTAAATTTTTATTCCAGTTGAAAAATTGTATGAATCAACGAAGAGAACCTTGAGAAAACTGTTTTTGGATCTAAAGTATTTTAGAAAAGCAAAAAGTATTTTAGACGGAAGTTGTATTTAAAAAGCATTTCAATTTTAATCCTGGAGGGCTGCAATTTACTACAATAGTTTTTTAAATTGCTACCAGCATAAATTAGCTAGCAAAAGTCTTTTCATAACTATCTTTTATTGGATTACTTTAATGGTTTTACAGTTTTTTTATGGTCAACTAATTAGTATTAAAATAAATTACCGCTGCAACTAATGGATGTTTTTCATTAAAATTTTCCGGCAATTTATTCAGTCTCGATTTTTCAAAACAACAATTCGAATGTTTCGCAAATTTTCAAGTGATGAAGAAGGGAATATATGTTAGAATGGCTATGAACAAATCTGAAGCAGAATTATAATTCTAATTTTCTTTTCGCGAAATGAAATCAAGAAAATTAAAAATATTAAACAAATATTTGGGAAGTATGAGTGTGTTACAGTAACTAATCAAAATATAAAGGAAACACTCTCTGCATAAAACGATTTTATATATCTGTTTGTAGGCGCTCAACAAGTACATACATATGGAAGTTACAACATTATAAAAGGAAAGTAAAAATTATGGAGATATGAATGCAAGAAGAAAATGAGTACAAGAGAAGCGGGTTCGTTTCACTGGTGTTTTCCCTATCAGTATGTGATGAGTAGAAGAAAGGAATGATAGGTAAAGGACTTGACAGGAAACAACAAATTCGTGAATTGGTTCCCGTTGAACAAAGACAATTATTTGTGCTTTATTCTGAAACAAATGCCAAAAAAAGAAAAATGCGAGATAAGGAGACAACCAAAATTGGAGCATTCTATAATGTCTTATCCATATTTTTAAATATCTTAATCTGACACGTAACACTCACCTGGCAGACAAGTGCCATTCCAATTAGTGTCCGTTACCTATGTAGACCCGAACTGGCATCTAATTAACTCGTCAAGATATCTAAAATCAATCTGGTCAAGAATGATGAGGCCTTTCTTCTATTCAGTAAAAATGTTCTCAGAAATACATGTCTTCTCACCACAACAATTCTCCGAAAGATACAGAAATTTGTTTCACATTCGCAAAATTCACCTCAGGATGAGTATAAGCAACTTATGCAAAACAACTACAATATCAGATCGGAGGAAGTCACTAACCAAGACATTTACAATGATCAAGTTGGAAAACTTATTATGTAAAAACAACCGTGTCAGGAAACTGTGGGAATGAAGCAGAGAATGTTACGCACAAGGAAGCATATATCTGTGAAGCCAAGAACCAACAGCTACAAGTTCCTCATGTTTAGAAGGGGACTATTTAATAGCTCTTATTCAAAGAATAATAAAACTTAACTTGTTGAACTTACAGCGGTTTTCGCCAGAAAAGATAGGTTGTGATTCATTCAAGATGAGATCGGCTAAGGAAAATAAGCGAGCAGCCTGAAGTAATAATTTTCATTGAAACTAAAATAATTTTGTATATTTCCCACATTCAAATGTCTTAATTTCAATCTCAGTATTTCTGCAAATTATTTAAAATTTCAGGTTACAGAGTAGCTCCCTATCCCGTTGAACTTGAGAAATCCCACATCGTTAAATCACTGTTATTCAACTGCTTAATGGAAAAAAAATGTTGAGAAATAAAATGATAGTTCAAAGACATTAAAGAACGGAAATTTCATTGATAGTTCATGACGTTGGAATAAAAACCAAGAATTAATCAATTAATCAACAAAAAGAAATTATCTGTAAAATAACTTCTACAATGCCAGGAATTATCTGTTAGAAAAAAAAAACGAAAAGTAGACAGAAAATAGTTTGTAATATTCCTGCTTTACTAAGAGTTGCAATCGGTTTCAAAAAAATTTTTATAGTAAGCCTTTGGTTCCACTTTTCAAATTTGATTTTCACAGATTCACCACACTTATATTCTCATTCAGTATTTATATGCTTTCGATGGATTCACTGTATATAGCTAAACTTACATCATTTGTTGTTATTAGCAAATAAATGGTGAGAAGTTAGACTAACCGTTTCAATAATATAAATAATTGGGAAAAGCAAGGAAATATTTTGCTAACTGATGTTTTCCCAATTAACATAAATGTCAGTGACTATTTAGCCTAAGAAAGAAATGCAGCCGTTCCAAGCAATCAGTAGAAAATTGCATCAAATGAGAAGGAGGATGGAGAGAGGTAAAATGGAAAAACGGTAACTTCAATGGGCAGAAGTGATGAATAAAACTGAGAAAGAAGAAGAGAAGATGCTTCTCCCACGGAATGTGCCCGTGGAATATCTTCCCTTTTACGGATGACACTCTTGACAAATTTGTTTGAAGATGACTGAATCCCAGTGGGAGAGTCAAAAGATGGAAGCCAATATCATCGCGGGCTCACCCGAAATGCTCTGTGACTTCCCAGTGATCGGTCTGAACGTTGGATAAGAAAGACGCACTGAAAACTGTCATCTCCTTGTATTGAATACTTTGATCTGCACCATTCAGTAAGTCTTCACTAAACTTTCTACTTCAGTTCGTCGATTCATCAAAATGATATCGACAATTATAGCTAATAAGTATTCCCATATTAATTTAAGAAGGTTTAGATTTGTAATAACAATTTCTTAAAAGATTTCAGTAAAAAAAAGCAGAAAGAAATGGAAATCAATGAAGTATTACACTGTGCTTGTTAGCAACAAAAGAAAGGTGTACACTAACTTGAAAGTGGCACCATTACAAACAAAAAATTGTAGTGTGTATTTTCCAAACAACTGAGTGATCGCACTAACAAATCTTTCTCCTCCGACTAAGTGTTCTTATATTCTACGCCCTGCCGACGATAATCATCGTGATCTTGATCATTATGACAATGATGACGATAATGACGATGACTGCTTCCAATCCACTATCATTTCTTAAGTTCAAGAGTAATCATTGTTGTTACTAGCATACACCTTAATTTCAGTATTCATCTGATTGCTTACTAGCAAGTTCACAAATCGATTCACCCATCATACAAGAACAGATCAAAAACTTTTCTACAGAAAGATCTTGCTATTCCACCTGGTGCCACTGTTTCCTTGCATGAAGTAATGAAAGTAATTTCAACTCATTTCCAAGCAATCTAGTTTAGAGGTAACTTTTCTTACCTTTTAAGAAAATTCATTCTTACTTTGGAACTATCCGAACTTTAACAGTCTTATTTCGATGTAGAGAAAGTGTCTGTCAGAACTTTTCCCTGCTATAAATAAATTAAGTACATGTTGTGAAAGCTAGATTTTGTTTACAGCAAATGGTACTAATTATTGCCTAGCCAACAAACATGGTAACATATTTTAGGAAATAGAACTTTCAAGATGAAAAAATGAATGTGAAGAAGAGCAAAAGATATTGGATACGATTCATTAAAATATATTTTTTCGGCTCTGTTTTATAATAATGTTGAGTCTCGAACTGCTGCTATAAGGACCATTTTTACTAGTCGTGTCAGTAACTTTTGCACTTTTTTGTTTTTTGATTTTCTTTTTATTGTTAATAATTTCATTCAAATTCACCTGCGTGGCCGACAATGGTAGAAAAGTTACTGGAACTAATCAGGGTGAGATTAGTATTAGCCTTCCAAAACTTGCTGTTTATTTATTTTATTATTTGTTTTTTCTCACATTTTTATCTGTTCTCTTTAAGGATTATTATCCAAATTTTGCGTCTTATTTTTATTTTTTCTTTTCGGTCAGTGACTTAAAAACACAAAAAAAAAACGATCCAATCTAAGTTCACCGTAAAGGCCTATTTAGAATAATTTAAAAAACTGAAAATACAATTATTTCAAAAGTCCAAATTTGAAAATAAAATTGTTCTAAAAATGTTGTCACTTGCTTAAATGACTATTTGCAAAGATACTGCATAAGTGAGAGCTTCAAGATATAACAGATTCAGCAAGATGATATACCTGACTTGTACCTTCTTTCTCGAAACCACATGGTAAGCAGTCATAATCATTTTTTACCTAAAATGAAGTGATTTAAGTTTGAAATATGACAGTATAACAAGTAAATATTTAAAAAAAAAAGATAAAAATGAATAAACAGAGTTCACTAAAATTCAGTTTTCATAGAAAAAAAATATTATTATATTCCTAAGTTTCTTTTGCTAGTACTTTGGAAATTTTCTATAAAATTTTTAAATAGACAATCAGACAGAATTAGGTGTAATTGTAAGTACAGCATATTGTTTCTTTCTAAACTTGCACAATTTTGACTTCTTTTTAAAAAGTTTTTTCGAATAATTTGAAATAGTTAACAGAATAACTGGAAAGATCAAAGAGAGCAAGGAAAACAGATCCATTAACAAAAATGAATCAACTAAGAAGAGTAATGACGGAATAGTTGAGTTAATTAAATTTAAAATAAACTTCTTGCTTGCTCTGTATCATTTAACCCCGTAATGAAAGCACCTTTTTAACAAAGCTACTTCAATGAGGAATTTTTGCTGTTGCTAAGAAAAAAAGTTGTTAGAAGGGTTAAATTTCCGTGAAAAATACAGAAAAGTAGCAAGAGAGAAAAATCATAGTCAAGTTGCAAGTGACCGTATTATTAGTGTAATATTAGTTGCTACCAGGTATGATATGTCTGAATGACATAATTTATAGTTTAACTCAATAAGTTCAGAAGAAGTTATTGGATCATAATACTGTGAATTCAACCGAGTACTAGACTATCAATAAATTTTGCAACTATTTACTTATCACACTCAAATATTTGTTAAGCTTGAATTAAACATGGGCAGCTGATAAAGTAGAAAAGCACAATGGATAGCTGTTATCATAAGCACTAACAAGAGGCAGTATCTTTTATAATTATTGCTTAAGATAAGAAATTAGGTTTGTTTCATTCTGGAAACTTCCGAAACTAATAGTCATTGGTAAGGAAGAAAAGAAAAGAGTTGAAAGTAACAATTTCAGGCGCAATTTTATTGCCAACAAAGACCCTCCTCAAATTTCATTCGTTTCAACTGTGGAAGGAGAAAACTGAATAGGATATCAAAAAATAAGTGAACTAAATTTCTGTGCAACGTCAAAACCAATAGCACTGACACATTTTTTGATAGCTCTCATTTTTTCATTTGCTCATTTCATGTTATCCTATTAGTTCACTGTTTCCTCTGATCAGCACAGATCTTTGACTCTTAACCTGATTCAAAAATCATCAGATTTTTGGCGTCATCTGAGGAAAACTGACATGTTGAATTCTACTGAACTGCAAAAATCTTTCCTGTTGAATGTCCTGGAATCTAGCAGAATGAAATTACTACGTGAAAAAACAATTTCACAAAAAAACCGCAGGTATTATTTCTTCCAAAATGTGTCATGTAATCGACGTATAGTCTGAGATGGAATTCAGTAAATCAAATATTTACATTTTTTTCAAATTCCCGATTTAATCGTGTCAGTTTATGCAGGGTAGTGGAAATCTGAATGGTGTAGCTCTCGCAACTAATTGGGATGAATTAGGGCGAACGATATTTTGGGAAATTTCTTGGATCTGATGAATATCTGCTTCAAACTACTTTATAATTAACTACTACAGTTCTTCCATGCCGACTAATTCTAATTTATAGAATTCTGACACTTAAAGTTTTAAGATGGAATAAAATCTTAAGACCTGATGATAAAAGAAGCGTGTTGAAGATTGAATTTAATAAATGTGTGTCATTCTGCTTGCATTATGCTTATTAAAGTAAAATTTAAAGTAAAGCAATATAAAAGGTTTTGTGATCTTTCTTGATCTCAGCATAAGAATTCAAAGGTTTTCATGCCCTCAAATTAATTTAATAATTAAGCCACTGATAAGTTTGAATATAAGGAATTTTAGTGTTTTTCCTTGCATAAATTATCCAGTGCTAGTAAAAAAGTTTATTGAACAGCTACTGTTAGTGCAAACAGTCATCTGGTGACAGTGACGACAGAAATGTGTCACAGTAGTAAGTTGTTGTTAATGAAAGCTGACGTACTTTGATAATACATGCTGTGGAGTGCACACTTCGCTGCACAACACAATACATGAGTTCAGCTTTCTCCTCGTTCAATATTGTCGATCAGAAAACTGTAAGGATGAAAGTGACACCTTGGACACACTGATCAACTTGAAGTTTTGCTTCAATGGAAAAGGAAAAATAAACAGTTTGGCTTGCCAGAACAAGTCATTTAAAGAAAAATAGACGAGATTTCTTTGTAAAATAGATGAGTCAGGTTACTTCCAAAAATTTTAATTTCCACAGTTATTTAAACTAAATCTAGAATCAAAAGGAAACTTGAATACTGGATATTGAATGAAATATTGCTCAGAATCGAAAATGCCTTTTTAAACTGTTTTGTGAAAGCTAATGAAATGCTACTCATAAAGGATCGCTAATGGTAAGTAATGAGTGCTCATTAAAATGAATAACAGACAACAGAGAATACTATTTTTAAATTTCATTGTTTTCTCAAAAATTTCACGTTTTTCATTAAAATTTCATAAAATAAATTCTGCAGTAAATGAACCAACTTACTAGAAGTCACAGACGCTGCAACAGATATAAAACATTTAGTAGAGAATATTGCTTTTGAAAACCACGTGTGATGAGGATTGAAATTCGTAATTCAGGATGTTCGCAGTATTAACCACCACTTGAACCACCTATCAAATATGTCACCTCTTGTTGTACAATTACATACAACACATCATTTTGTTAAAAATCTCCACTAGGAGAAAGGAAAAGTTTACACAGAGCAATGATGCCTAGTTTAGCAGACTGAGTCGCTAACAGGAAGAAACGCAACAACGTCGTCGTTATCCGCTTGAGAATTATGCTCTTTACAACGGCAATCGTAAAATATTTTTTTTTTTCCACTAATAAGGGCTCATTGCTAGGCGAGATTTTCTGACAGAAAGAGTTTCTAAATTTTAACACAACTGGTCCTACGAGCAGCTATATTTCCACTATTTTAACATGATGAAATGAAGAAACTTGACAAAATAAACATCTTCAAATTATTAATTTCAAATACAATTCTTTTAAAACGAATAGTTAAAAAATAGTTTCTCAATAAGATTTAGATACAATTTCAAATTTCTAATAAGGAAACCATCGAATAACTGCACAGCAAAACAACATAGTGTGAAATAAAAAGGTAAATGGTATTTTTTTTTTGGAAAATTTTTGTTTTTCTCGGGTTTAAAGCTCTTTTTTCCGATTCGAAAGTTTTGAAAAATAAGTTCTTAATTTTTCTATCTACAATAAGTAAAATAGCAAAAATAACGAAGCTTCCAATGCGAAGAAGTGGGTAGCTGTCAAAAAGAGGTGACAATGAACTGAGAAGTTATATTTAAAAAAATGTCTACCTTAAAGGGGTTTATGAAGACATGAAAGAAAGAAAATCGACTGCCCGCGAAGTGACCCATTTCTTCGGGTAATAAAACACCGAAAGTGCTCACTTCCTTAAGCGATTTCGTGCAAAAAACTTTTCTTTACCTGAGAAATAATGTTGGCTTTATCAATTATAAAATGGAAGTGTAAAATAAAATGCAATATTGATGAGTCCATTAAGCTTACTTAGCTCTAATTTATATACTTTGAAAAATTTCCTTTTTTTTCACAGTTCTAAATTAAAGAAGCTCAAGAAAAGACGAGAAGTGAATTTTCTGTTCAAAACTTAAAAAAGTGCGAATACTTTGAAAGATTTATCAAAAGTTTCGGAAAAGAAAGTGAACTAATTTAAACATATTTAAGTAGAAATATAAAAATAGGAGTAGAATAATGTGAAAAAGTTAATTAACATTAAAGAAGACTTCAAATGACTGAATCGTTTGTTTTGGTAGCGATAAATGAATAATGCTTAGCATTCTAATTAATCACTAATTTGTCGTTAGCACTACCAAGATTTTTTTCATAGCATATGAAGCATAGAAGATCGTATCGTAATGCTTATTACCGTACTGATATCATCTACTATATTAATATTAAATAAATTAATTCGATGAAGCCGAATGGGTCATTCATTAATAACTGTAAATTAGTATCAAAATGATGCTTTTTTACAATGAACTCACAAATAACGCATTCTAAAATGGCTTGGAATATTTGTTATTGGTAGAAAAATTCAGTTAAGATAGAGTTAATAGTTGGAGGTGCAATTAGTGATAGATAATAAAGGATGGTGAGTGCAAATGGAAGAGACATCAGTTTGAGTGACACTGAAACCGCTTCTCCCATCTCTGTCACCAAAATAATTCCGACAGTGGCAAATAAATGAACAGTTTGCAAGAACGACCCCACAGCAGTAATAAAAACCATTTTAATTATTGGTGTTTGTGGCGGCGATTTAAAAAAAGAGTTCGTCGACAGAAATTAACTGCCCGAACAGTGTTTACTACTCTTTCCTGATATTTAATTATTCCCAGTATCAGCTAACTTAATCACTGATTACTT
>PQVD01000093.1:0-17597 GCA_003012265.1 Setaria equina
ATCAGTTAATTTCCTTCCCATGTTTTGATGCATTTCAAAAATTTCTTTATATTTGAGAAAAAAAAACTTTTTTCAAATATAAAGCTTATTTCGCAGGTATATCATATAATTTGGATATATTGCATTGGTAAGGATAATCCAACTTTGTGTCTGAAAACATATGTATTTCACATGAAGCATTGTTTGTGATGATTTGGATCATCTGATTCGGACCATTTTATTTAGACCATCTGATTCGGATCACCTGATTTTATTAGAAACCTTGAATAATCAGTAGTCATATCAGAAGTAGCGAGAAGAGGAAGAGAGAGTGAAGGAAAAAATATGCTGCTGCAGAAATAAAACGGCATAGGAAAACTTCTTTACTTAAACCTGTAAATAAGATCTGATCAGTAGGACAAGAAAAAAAATATTGCAGCTAAAACCAACCGATGTAATTAACTCTCATTTGTTTCAATGTTAGCAGTAGTAGAGAAGAAAAGTATCGAAGGGGAAGATGAAGGAATATAATAACTGAATGACAAATCACATGATAAATATATTTACATCNNAAAAAAAAATTAAGGAAAAAAAAAGAAATTTCACTACGAAAATTGAATTTTTTTAAAATAATTTTGACGATTTAAATCTCTTAATTTTTTTTTTTTTCATTTTTTTCTTTTTCATTTTTTTTTTATTTTTAATTTTGAAATCAAAAAACTATTTTAATTCTTTTTAATTAATTCGATCAAATTCTACCATATTTTTGAAATTATGTTGAAAATGTGGTCGAGAATAAATGACGAATTAGGAAAAGGGGAAAATAAGTATCCGTAATTAGAAGATATCGATTCATACAGTCTAAAATAGTTTAACAATTCTAAGGAGTAAGCAATTTCTAACTTTCATTGTATCAATTAGCTCTTATAGATAATACTTTATGTTTCTGATAAATCTCAACGAAGGCTTTCTCTTTCCTACCTACCGTAATTAATACTGAAGACTGACGTCAAATTTTGCTAAGGTTGATTAAGTGAGTCAAAAAAGAAATGCGAATGAAAGATAATTTGTAGGGACAGATGTTGCTTGCGTAATCGGCTTACTTAGGCTTAATATTTTCCGTTTTGTTAGCAAAATTGACTTTGAAGGAAACGAACAAGAGAGAGACGGGAAGGAAGTTTATTTATGACATTTTTGTCCATCGAATCGGCAATAATAGAATTATTAATTGGAATCAGAATATTCTAAATGTTAAATCTCTATGAATACTTCATATTGTTTCTGTGATTTACAGTATCACCAATCATTAACATGAATAGCATCATGCAAAGACAAATCATTCAGTAATGAAAATACGCTTAGGCTGAAATGCGTAACGAAATATTACATGCAATAGACATTTAAAAATGTTCTAGGACAAAGATGAGGTAGGCCGAATGAAAGAAGAAATGAATTTAAACGTATTGTTAGATGGTTGTCCAAGGGAACTGCATGATTTCGCGGCATATCTGAAAACACTTGGCTATCCGGATGAGCCTAATTATGGATTGCTGGAAAATAATTTGCGAAGCATCATTGTCCGGTAAAAATCCAATATTTTTGCTTGTTTTGGACTCAAATTCAAAATCAAAGTAGAGGATGAGCTGATCATGCCAAGTAATCTTTTATAATACTTTAATTATAATTTCTACGTTTGAGGCATGGCATAGGTGTTGAAGAACCATACGACTGGGAAATTAATTATGAAAATCTTGGTCCAAAAGTTCGTTTGAATGGTTCGTTACTACTTTCGCATTTAATTCAATACACTCGAAATCAGATTTTTATTTTTATTTTTTTGATTTTTGTAAAAAAAAATTCTAATCAATCCTTTCATCTGATATGAGGTTTGTTGAGAAGAGTGAGTATATTTTATGGTACTGAATAGAAGATTACATTTTAAAGCTCTAACTTGCAAAAATTGGGAAGATAATGTTGCTTTCAGGAGCTGTTCCAGGACGAAATCGTTCACATACAACAGCACTCAAGGATCGTTTGCCCGAGGACAAGAATAGGTAATGTTCTCTTTTAAATTTATTACACTCAGTGTTGAGAAAGATTTTAAAATTATTGCTTCGATTAACAAAACATTTATTAAGTTTTCGATCTTTTCTGCTTTATTGCTTTTTCCATTCTTATCAATTTGTAAAATTAATTTTTATTTGTATTGAAGGAAATATATTTCAGATTTAATTTAGATTCATGCCCATTGAACTTGAGCTACATTCATAATCCTGGACTCTTCATCTTAAAATTTCTTTCATCCCTTATCTCTTTATTCATGGGGTGCTAACATTTTGTTAATATTTACACCTGAAATCTTCCAATAGTTAAAGATCTCTTCAGCAAAGCCAGAAGGTCACTGATAAAGGACGTCTCAGTCTAAAAAATAAAATTAATGGTTGATTTTCGTTTCTTTCTACAGACATATTTCTAGTCACTGGAATATTTCACTTGTCTTAGTTTCGTATCTTGAAATGAAGTTTAGATTTAAATATCAGAACTGATAATCGGATCATTCAAAACTACCATTGAACTTCAGAGGCTTGGACACTCAAGCACCAATCACAATGGGTGAAGAGGAAGATGACCACGACCATACGGGTCATCACGTCAAATATTCTTCTGTTGCAGAAAAAGATACACACGACAAACCTAAATACAAACGGCAGGAGTTCATGAGGTACCCAATGAGAAATATTTTTGACCTTATCTTTTCATCATTCACCTTCTTTTATATCATTCTAGTACATTGTCTTAAAAAATTCAAAGAAAAATACTGATTTATTACTGTATATTCTATAGATTCTAGTCATCATGAGTCTTGGTTCTACAGATTTTTTAAATTGCTTCAATACTAAGCAAATAAGCGTTAGCATTATCAGACTTTTGTTTGTCTGATTTTCCAGACCCAAATATGGCGCTGTGAATTTCGACGTGATAGATGCAGTGAACGCAAGATTAGCTGCTGCCGCTTCGACTAGTGGTACCACTGATATATTTAGCAAGTTACGAATTGAAACATCGGTGGATAATGATGAAAGGAAAACTGGCGATGTTGAGGTTTACAACTTTGAATTCCTAATTGGTGCTTAGGAATAAATAGAGTTTTTAGTAAATCTGAATCCACATATAAATGACTTTGAATAACTTGGGCTAGAACTCTTTAAAATGTTTGATAATGAATTGATAATTGATAAACTGTTTTAGGTGACGTTCCAATTACCACTTAACATTTCGAAAACGGTCGGATCCCAGGAGAAACTGAATCGATCACACCAAAAACGGCATAAAACAGTACCACCTAATACTACCGAGAAAAGCTCGAAGAGCAATCGTTCATTAACGGTAAACATTGCATTCATTCAGAACTTGCAGGAAAATGAAAAGAAAATGAAACACAGATTAGGGAAACACTAATCTTAATTAGACCATATCGATAATATCAAGAGCAGTTAGAATGTCTTATTTATATACATAATTGTGATATTTCTTCTTATCGTTATCTCAATTTCGGGCTTACTGTCCCACAAGTTTCCGTTCTTTCTTTCTAGCGATCATTCAGTTCACTTCGTCACAGCAAGGTTTTTTCATCCATTTTTGAGTGCGTTTGTTAACCATATTTATTTATTTTTTTTACCAAATTTTAAAAGGTCCGAATCTGCTCTTTGTATTTCTGTCGCTTTATTACGAATTAGAATCAAATGGCATAGTGCTGGTTTGTTCCGTTCTTTGTGTTTGTCTGAGTTCTCCTTTTTGTGCTTCCTTCTGCAATTTTAATGTTACAGAAAAAGGAAATGAAAGGCTTCTTCTTTTCCAAAATAAAACTTTTCGGTAAACTTAAGCGAGGATTGAAGCAGCATCAAGTCTAATTTGATCGTTTATTTCTAGTAGGAAGTTAACTTTTTGAAAATTTATCTCTTTATTTTTACAATGCTACATTCGGAACGAATTGATAACGGTAGTATCATTAGCAAGTTTTTTTTTTTATGGCAGAACATAGCTAATAGCTT
Source organism: Setaria equina (assembly GCA_003012265.1). Taxonomy (NCBI): domain Eukaryota; kingdom Metazoa; phylum Nematoda; class Chromadorea; order Rhabditida; family Setariidae; genus Setaria; species Setaria equina. Next base: position 4,032 of record PQVD01000093.1, read on the forward strand.
TCACTGCGAAACGAAAGATTAAACTATCACACTAACGTGCGAACAAATCAAATAATTGTAATTAATAAAAGCTGCTTCAATTAACTAATTGATCTATGTAAGTCGTATATCACTAGATGCCACCTGTAACAATTACTTTGCTTTTTTTTTCATTTTTTGTGCATGAGATATTAAAGTGTTGTCTTTTTCTTAGCATCATCTGATAACTGAACAACTTCTTTGCGTATTTTCAAAAATTATAGTAGTAATTACTAGCAGTTATCGAGAATTCTGGCCATCAATCAGTGACCTGATCATTCAGTGCGGCAGCAGCATAATACATCTCGTCTCCAGGCATCTACTGAAGAAAATTACTGTCCCCTAAAAACAGCCAGTCATACTTTCTGTCAGATGCCTTTTACGCTATCGATGTTTCAGTTCTACTTTAGTGTATAGCTAAACGGAAAATTTTCATAGCTTTATAGATGATTGAAACTTATGTATTTACAGTCTTCGAAAAAGTTCTCGAAAATTCAATGAAATCTATAAAAATTCTTGTAGCTTTCGAACGGGAAACGGTACACCAAAAAATTGAATGATGCACCGTCAGTGGTTGAGCAAACGTACGCGCAAGCGGATTCAGAAGCTGGTGTTAGTAGTCATCTGAAAGCACCAACAATTGTTAGTCGTTGGCATGGTACGTGTAATTACATCAGGTCGCATTCCATGAAACATTCAATATGAAAAAGAAAAGCAAATTAGAAGAAATAAGTAAATTAGGTAAATCACCATTGCTATTTTTGAGGTAAATCAATATTGCCATTTTTAAGTATTGCAGCTAATTCAGGAAAATTTTTTCAGCTTTTCAGCGATATCAAATATAATTGGTTATTATTAATATGAAATATAATTGGTTTTTTACAGATGCCTGTTTATTTTCGTTAGTACATATTTATTTATTTAGCTTCTTAGGTGTATATTCACTTGTCTGTTTATTTGTGCAGGCTCGTTCGACGAATCCTGTGGTGATGGCGAGGCAGTAACAAATGCCGATTGCTTGCGTGTCGAAAAGTCTGATAATAGTGGAAGTAAACACTCACCGCTGGCTGGAAGGCATTGTACCAATGCTGGGCGACCTTTCTGTATGCTAATATTTTGTCTTCTATATCCGGAATTTAAATTGCTTCCGAAATTTAAACTTGAATTCGAAATTTCAATTTGAATTTGTTTTTTTGATGCAAAGTTTTGGATAACTGCAATTCCACTTTGAAGAAGATCTTAAAAATCATGCGGTATTTGGTAATGAGTTTGGATCTTTCCACAAATTGAAATTTAAAATTCTTTTCGATTACAGCACGATCTAGTATGCATTCTACTGATGCAAAAAGTGGTATTCAAACACCAATTTCCTCAAGTTCTAACTTGCCTCCTTATAATGTTCGTTTATTCACAACAGTATCAACCTCAGAATCACCACCTCCAGTCGCAGTCCTTTCTTCGGTGGCACCTTCAGGACCACGGCAGGTTGCGGTAACCCCTCCCGTTGCTCGTGCATTATTTACCACTCCCCAAACTACCACACCAACAAAAACCACCTTCCAACCACTGTTGCATGCAATGGCACCAACCAGTTCAACTGTGCAGTCGGCATCTGCTTCGTTAATGATGCATTTTAAAAATCTTGTAAATGTAAGTTCACTGAAAAGGAGACATAAAAGTTTGCATGTCACATCACTCCTTTCTCCTTAGATGACACATGCAGTTAAGTTCCCTTTATTTTTAACACTTCTACCCTGTTAGCTGAATGACATTGCATCTAGTCTGAACTGACAACAGCAAGTCGAGTATTTGTTTTGATGATCATTTCAAAATCTCACAGCATTTTCAGTAGTTGATATACCTTGCAGACATTTAATTCTTTCGCAAGTGGCAATACTGGCACTGGGACTACTTGTCCGTCTTCTTCTGATCATCCAGAAAGATCGAAGCGCTTCTCACTGGATAACAATGCCATTTCGTTACAGTTTCATCGTGCTGCTGCACAATTTAGCACTAATCGTAATACCAGTAGTGAAAACAAAAATGAAGCTGCTCTCCCCTTGAATGAATCGAAGGTTAAAACTCTATAGTAGCAGAATTCTCATAACGATCACCTGACTATATTATCCTCTATTTATCACTTCCTCTTTCCATTCCCTTACTGTTGTTAACATATTCTTTATACACAAGTTCGGTGGTAGACGAACTGTGATTTTTGGAATTGCTGTTTCAGGCAACTAATAAGAATAATACCGATCAGGAAAAGGAACTACGGAGACAACGGCGTTTACGAAGGAGATCCGTATGCCAGGAAATGTTTCCAACTAATGGGGTTATCATTTTCGAATCCATTCTTTGACCACTACTGTTTTATTAGACTAACAGAAAGTTTACAAATGTTTTTTTTTTTTTTTTCAGTCAACATGGAAAACTTTAACGCAGGATTCTGAAGCTGAAGTAGGTGGGCAGAATGTTACCGTCGATGGTACTACAAAAGCAGTTAAAAAGAGTATTAGTGAAAAGCATCTTTTGAATAATGGTACCGAAGTTGTGCAACCAACGGATGGGAGAAGTCAAGTTGTAGAAGACGCCAAATGGCACATACTAAACTTAAGGTTATTAAAATTGCAGAAAGAGTTAATCTTTCGAATTCTTCGAATTACCAATACATTATTCCGGTTTATGCTGTTTCCCTTAATGTTCTTTATAGGAATTTCAGTGAATCTGAAGTTTTCCTTAATACTTAATAATGAATAAATTTATTACTTAACTTATTTTCTAGGAAACTGACCAAATGTAGTTTTATCTTGCAGTTAGGAGTAGCTGGTTAAATTCCTTGTGATTCTAACTATTTTCCTTTTACATTTTTTTTTTTTTGTTGCAATTGCAGACGGAAAAGGTATCAGTTTCTTGGATTAACAACATCACCACCACGCACAGCGATGCAGTCTTGAAAATTCGATTCGATAGATGCTAATATTCGACTCATGTATTGTCAAAATATCAACCGTTGCCTTTTCCGATTGTACGTATAAATTTCTTTAGGTATTTTGGATGATCTACTGATATTATCCTTGTTTGTTAATGCTTGCAAGATTTGATTGACATTGAACCTCGGGAGATTTAATAACATTCTTTTTAGAAATTCGAATTTATGAATTCATACAGAATAATTCAACATGGTCTCTTAGATTATTCAGTACTTAATTAGTGATAAAAGATGTTGAATTGGTTTAGAAATTTAACGATCTGAATAAAATGGCATTAGAATTACATATTGTTGGTTTTGGTAAGCATTCATAAATTCGATTTTGTTCTTTTTAATACTTTTCTTTTTTTTTTCTACTGGGCTGGAAAGAAAGATAAACTTTATTTAAAGAGAGGTATTTTGTTGTGTTATTTTAGTGCAATTGTTAAATGCTCAAATGCATTTTTTGCTGCTCATGCAATATAATTTTTATCTTACTGTCATTTGTATTTGTTTGAGATGAATGAAAAGAAATGAATTTTGGATGTTTTTAATATTTATTATAAATAATAAGTAGCATTGTCAGGTGAGATCATCCATTGATAATTATTCTATTCCTTTTCTAGTCATTCGTTTGCAGTACATCGTCTTTTTGTCTTCTTTCGTTGTACAAATATCTTGAAATGAGCTTTAAAATATCGCATACTAATCTTTTTATCAAAAAATTAGATTACTTGTCAAAGTGATAATCAGTTTTTAAGTGAGATAAAAACGAGTTAATAAAAGTAATAAAATATCATACTGCTAGCTGCTTGTCGAGCATTAGATTTCCGAACAGTTCTGTTATATTGAAGAATATGCATGAATTATAACAAGCAATGAAACTGATATGATTACAGCTAACTTTAGGAAATAAGCTTGACAGGTAAGTTGGGTAAATGGAACTAGAGTGAAAATGGAAGGAAGCAGTGCATGGTTGCTATGAAATGGAAGGACTACGAGATACTTATGCATATTAGGGGTTCTGGATGGAAGCAAAATTCTGGATTTTAGTATCAAGAATTTTTGAATGCGAATATTCACATTTCCAACTTTCGACATACTTCATATGAAAGATATTGCTTAAAGAAAATTGCCTTTTTCTAAATTTTATGGATATGTGCCAGTCGCCTTTTGGTTAATTTAATTTTAAAGTGCTCCCTTCTCCAGCTATTTTTTTTGATTCATTTCGTCTTTTCGTTCATAACACGACAATTGTGAACGTGAATTCGTGAGTTCGATCCCCCGCATCCGCTGTGACTTCGATTTTGATTTGAAGTATTAACTGCAGATAATTTTGTACGATTCCGCAATCGCGTGACATTGGAAGAGCAATAAGAACTGATCGTAGCAGCATGTAGATGATCAGTGAGTGCAGCGATTAGAATCGTCCACGCACGACAGGAGCCAGGAAAGCTGCGCACACAATTCTGAAGTTTCAAAAAAAAAAAAAAAAAATCACTTGAAATTGAGAAGAATAATTCTTATAATTCACAACCAATGTACTATTAATCTATTTGAACTGCGTTGTCATCCGTGACGCACCTCAAAACAGGAAATTCCTGTGACTTGAACACACCATACGTCATAATTTACATAAGCGACAAGTTTTGCTTTTTCGTCATCGTCAAAAAAAAATCTTGTAATGCGATAAAGTTTAAAAAGAAATAAAGAGAAAGTTAAGATTTCACCTGTGCAACCAGTGCATCAACCAATTCTTCTCCTAGACTATCCCAAAGCATTTGACGAAAGCCATATTTTTGCAAATCCGAATGGCATAAACCTTTGTAGAGAAAAAAAAAAAAAAAAAACAAAAATAGATAAGTTTAAGTTGAAATAATTTGCAAATCAAAATTATATTCTCAAAAAAAATCTTAGATTTCTTCTTCTTTTATTATGTATTCGAATCAAACCGATTTTATCGACATGTTCAAGGATCTCATCAGATTCGCTGTTGAGTGACTGGATAACTTGACTGATTAATGATATGAAGAAATGTGAGTGATCGTGCAGTGTTGCAATGGTACGATGTCTTGCTATACCGTTAAAAAACGCAGCGTTGTAAAAGATTTCACGAAGCACTTGATTTTTCTGCAAATTTCTTGATAACATTATTGCAACTGATAACTACGGCAGTCAGTGATTTTGTTAATTTCTATGAAATCTTTTTAAAATGCCTCGTTTAGACGATTGAAAACTTCTGCCATGATGGCACTGATACCACGACATGTGGAATGCGGTGCTTCGCATAGCTTGCCCCACGTCACTTTTAGAGCAAGAGTTTGGTGATAAGCTAAGCCCCATCTGTTGGCCTGAAATAAAATTATTTTAAAAAAGATATAATAAACTAGTCAGTATAGTGAGTAGTACTTAAAAACCAGAAATTCAATTTATCAAATATCCACTTCTTGTTAAGTTCTAACTTTGAAAGTGGTTCTTCCCCAAAATTTCTTTTCTAAGAAAGTTGAAAATGAAGAATATGTGTACATACTCCATTGTGACGATGATTAAGTAATGATCCGGAACGGACAGTCTGAAATGATGAAATGGAAGGAGGGATGTTGTTTGTTTCATTACACGAAGTGTGTAATAAGGATCTTTCTTTAGCTGATTTAGCAAATACGGAATTTTGTTGTAATGATGAACTTCTTCGTTGACCTTTTTGTGGTTTATCCGATTTCTTCTATAAAATAATTGAGAAACCTCTTGAAACTTTCAACTTTCACAAAGAAATAATAGAAACTCAGAAATTATAGTTGGAAATCTAAATTCAAATAGTGAAAACTCCCGATTTTTCTAAGAACTTGCAAATTTTTTTTCTTTGAATTATAGTTAATAGTCCAGTCTATTTTTCAACTGAATTAACCAAATGAAACTACAAGTTAATTGATAAATGTTCACTACCTCTAATTTGAAAAAAAGTTTTATGAAAATAAATTGTTTCCTGTGCCACTTCCTAAATAGTCATACAACCAATTAAATTCATTTTTTGAGTATCCTACATGACTGGAATCTATACCTTTTCACTGATTACACTTTTTCGAGGCTTAGGCTTATTATTGAATCGAGCAGCACCAATCATCCAAAACTTACAAAGGGCAGGAAATCGTAAGAAGATAAGCTGAAGCTTTAGTATTTTAATTTTAGCAAAATATGAATATCCTCGCGAATTATTAGTTTCATTGAACATTACATTGATAATATTATTTCTATTTGTAAAAAGAAGAAATGCAAGTCTCTGAGCTCAAATAAAATGAACTATTATTGCATTGACTGCAATCTCAGCTTGATACAAGTTCTAGGATAATTACTCATAACCTTCATAGGTTAGTCAGTAAGTAACAGAGATCCCTCACAGATCTCCAAATGTTCAACATAGTTATTTTATCTTGCTTAGAAATTTCCCTTTCGACATTCTCCAAATTTTTGGGCACATTGTTACGAGTATTTAAACAAAAAAAAAAGAAAAAAAATTGTGAAAAAATGGAAAAAATTAAACTTTGACATCTGCAGTACTTATACGGATGCAATAATAAATTGTTTCGGCCAGCTCGCAATTAAATTAATTTTCCAGTTTTTAAATTTTATTGTAAAACACTATTCTGTAATCAATAAGTGACAAAATTCACTGAAAAAAGGCAATTTTCTAAATTTAAGAAAAAATAAAAAATTTTGTCAACCATTATTGTACAAAAGGTGACTTTTTTAATAAAAATAGTTGGAACTCATTTGCAGCAATCTCGAAAACAAGTTGATCGGTTAATATAAATTAGTTTGAAAAAATTTTTTCAAACATATGCTTCATTAAGTAATTAACTTGAGCTGGCTAAACATTTAGAGCAAAAATTATGGAATATTTTATCATTTTTTAGGAGGAAAGTATTTCATTTAAGGTATTCCATTCATTCCAGTCCCCTTTGATATTATTTTAAAACTAGTTTTCACTGAAATGTTAGAATTTTGGGACAAATATAGCGAAAACAAACGGTTGGATGGCTTATCTTATCGTAAGATTGAATCATTGGAATTTTAGTTAAATTCGGACAGAAAAGTACAACAAATAGGCGAGGTTTAGTTAAAGTATAGGAAAAGAAAGAAGGCAGAAGGGTTAGAAAACGAAAGGGTTTTGAAAGATTGTGTAAAATTGAGATTATCACAGTAACACACTTCAATTCATCTTACATCACTCTTCCGGCTGATAATAACTTTTTAACATTCATTTTGACATGCAAATGTGTCACTTTAAATTTCTTCGAGTGGAAATGTCATAGCAAAGTCAAAATCAAATAATTCATTGAATTTAAACACAGTGTTCAATCCGAAGTCAAATACGAAAATTTCTCGAAGTGTGCTATAATTCTTAGCAGATTTAATCTAAAAATCATCCAAATGACCGGTTTTCCGGTGTATGAGAAGCTTCACCGGAATATAGCTTCCGAGAAACTGATGAAACAATTTCCTGAAAAGAAAGAAAGGGTAGAAATTTATAATTTCATTCCATTATTAGGATATTTGCGAAATCCTATTTAATTATTTTGTGATATTTGGAGTCGGCATTGGTAAACGATACAATTAATAAATGGCAATTAATAAATATGTACATAGAAATTGACAATGACTTTCATTCATAATTTTAGAGAAATTGGTTAATATAATAATGCAAAGGAGAAAGAAGCGAATATGTTCGAAATGCTGTAAAAAATTTCATATAGCATCAAGCTTAGAAAGTATCAATTCAGATTAAAAAAGTTACCATTAAATTCCCATCAAATAGCTCAAATAATTCCCCATGCCTACTGTTCCGATTAATATTCACTGCAGTATTGATATTTCTGATTTGCATTAAATTTGAAGTTGATAGTTCCATACTTCTCTACCTAAACAGCATGACAGCTTACTTAATTAACAATCAGATGGTTTTGACATTCGCCATAAAACTGAAATTTGTTTGGAATGACATATTCTTCCTTAATCTTTTCTAGAATATCAATAAAATTTACGAATGCAGCAAAAAAAATATCTTTTACGGTTTGAATTCTCGACAAAATTATTATTTTCATGGCAACAGTAATCGTACTATTCAGCCGGTTATTTCTGCCAGGTACGCCAAGCAAGAATTATTTCTAAAGCATACTTCTGAAGCTGATAAAGAAGAGAAATTATTTTATAACGAAAGTTGAAACCAAAAAGTTATTCCTTGCAGTCTTTTTTCTTTTTGGAGAAATGCATTATTTAATGTACAGAAAAGTAACTGTATTAATTTTTTATTCAAGCTTTTTTTTTGAATATCGTTTCTGTCATCGGGTCAGAATGTCGGTAAAATATAGCGGATGAAAAATTTCAATTTATTTTATTAATTTTGGAAAATCGAATGAAAGTTCAAGATTTTATTTTCTTTTGCATCTCTTTGATCAGTTATCCTATGGATTCTGCTAAATTTCAATTTTCTTATCTTTGTTTAATTCTCAAAATGGTGTTAACTGTTATTGCTGTAATTTATTATCTTTGCTTTCGTTTTTTTCTTTTCTTTTTTTTTTTTTGGCGACAATTTTGTATTTTCATTTTAATATGACAAAGAGCACCTTGGAAGTATCCGTTTAATCCTTTCAATGATGAACAAAATAATTTCTTCAAGAATTAAATTGAAAATCCAGTTTAGTTGTCATAAAGTTTTCAGACCAGTGTCGTAAATTTCTTAATATTACTCAGTGTTCACAATTCAGACATATGAGAGGTAAATAGAAAAGACGACCTATTAATCATTTTTCATTTGTATTCTTCCTTTTTTTTAAATTAAATTTATTCATCATTTTTGTTCAATTCGTCCTCTTATTTCCATTCCCCCTTTCTTGAATACAATTTGCAATGAGACGATGAAGCTTTTTATGGATTTCAGCAATAGCAACAATGAAAAGACCCCATTTTAGGATAAAATACGAACAAAAACGGAAAGAGTTCTACCTATGCTGATGATAACAGACAATGATAATTGTACTCATTTTCAATTTGTTATATACAGCAGCACAGTGAAATGCATTTTTAGATCATTCAAAAATTCTCTTCCTCTTATTAAAATTAGTTAATTTCTTGTCTAATAGATAGAATGAGAGTAGTAGTAAATACGAAGAAGAAGAAGAACAACAGCAATTGTAGTAGTAATATTCAGGTCAACATCCATGACGAGCCGAGCAACTGGCATCACTCAGATGGAAACGATATTCGATTAATGGATTGCCGAAATGATCAGGAATGGACAGGAAATTCTGGAAACCAACCATTCTCTCTTCTCCGTCTCTTAATCCTTCTTTTGAAAGGGAGGGCAGAAGGGTGGAGTTGTTACATAACATCATCTAAGATTCTAGTGACGACTACCGGTTGCAGTAGTGGTAATAATAAGAGTGGTAATCGTAACAGTCCTCATCAGTGATGCATCACGTATCTTTCTACTATACTTCATCTCGAAGTAATAATCTACGATACTTCTTGGCCAATACTGTTGGATGCATTTTGCTGGTTGCAATTCAAAGAGCTACTGCTATTCAAGAAACAGTACCAGCTGTCCGAGTTGTACGATTTCAGGTGGATTATCCGAATGCATCACTTGAAAATATCCAAAAAGTACCCAAATGGAATGCCATCATGCGTAATAGCGTCTTGGCTTCCCTACGATTCATCAATAAACATTGGTTAATTTGTGGAGGCTCAAAATCTGAAAAGTAAGTTCTTTGATTCTTGTTTGGAAGAGTGGGGAAAAATACTGATTCTAACAGATCTACCGTGTAAGAAACTTCTGTCTTCGCTGGAATTCTTGGATCATGTCCGATTGTGTGTCTGCCAGAAATGTACCTAACAACGGTTTATCATTCCCTCTTTTCTGGCTTATCACCTTATAATTTATTGATGGCAATGTTATCCATTGTAATACCTTACCATTAGGCATGCAATCTTTTCAAGATATCTGCATAATGTATGAAGAAGGAGTGACTTTCGATGTACTGATACTTAATTGAGGAAACTAGGCTTGTTCTAAGAATAACTTTGCTACCATTAAATTTTCTAGTGGCATCTTGCTCTATGTTTGTGCTTATTACTAAACTTATTATTCAGACTCAAGTCATATTTTCCATTTAGACCATTTGATTATTTCGCTCAGATTCTTTATGAATGAAGTATTAGAGGGAATATGTAAATCTTTAATCTTTAAATCTACAATATCCCACATTTCTTCCAGCTTCTATCACTTCTCTCTTATGTTTTTCTTCTATCATCATCTTTGAAAATAATTAATGAAGTTGTAACTTTATTGAAGTCACAATCATAGACAAACTTTATTGTACAAGCTTTGTGGCGTAGTAAAGAAAAACTGAAAATGCGCTTAACTTCAGCAAAAGAGCTAGAATTTCAGTATGTCTAATAAAATATATCTTTATTCTTTTCTGCATATTGTGAAACAATGAAACATAAAGATAATTAAGTGTTCTACTTAATTTTAGCCATTCTTCAATTCTCTCATTAAAGAATGCCATTTAGCGTAATAATTCTTGTCGTTTACTTTGCGATTTTTAAGTATTTTAATTTCATGAGAAATTCTTAACACAATTTTAGTTAGTAACTCTGTGAAATACTGAAATTTTAAAATTTTCTTTACAGTTCACAACAAAAAAAATCAAAGAGATTTGATAAATTAAAGTAATGAATTATATTCATTTCACTTGTTTTCTGCTTGAAAAAAAGTTACTAACAAATAACTCATCGATGTTGACAAAAGATTATTCAGAGAAAGATGGAGATAGTGACAGAGACAGAAATTTCAGCAATCATAAAATAAGGCGCAATAGACCAGTAATATTCTCATGAAAATTTTCGAAATTTTTTATTATAAGGAGGAGGAAATTTGGAGGAAAAAAAAAGAAAAAGATGGAAGTTTCACCCTAGCACTGAGATTGAAAATATTCAAATCAATGCCATGATTCAGTCATGATACCTATAATATGATTCCCGCTGTACCATATTATATTAATTTAATGGTGTCATGACTGAATCAATTTAATGGTGTCATGACTGAATCATGACATCTGATTATACACATTTCAAATAATGAGGCTAAGAAGGTCAAATCAAGATCTAATTTGTTAAGCATTATTAAGACAGTTGATAGCCCTGTCACCACATAAGTCACTTGTTAGCACCATTGCAATGTAAGCCATTTGATTCATTTTTTGACTTAATGTTGCAATTCCTTATTGGTTAAAATACAATAAATCATCACATAAACTAATCTTCATTTAAAACAGTAGAATAAGTTGAGATTAAATAAGCTTATCATTTTAATAAGTGCTAAGGAACTAGCAAATTTATAAATTTTCGTAGAAAAAATTATTAGCTTCACGAAATAGATGGATTTCAACAAAAGTAATCTTATTAAGGATAAAAAACATCACTCCAGGGGAATATAATTGAAGTGAGGAAGGTTGAGATAATTCCATCTGTAAAAGGAGATAACGGGAAAAAAAATTAAGAAAGTGGGCAAAGTGTAATATTGAAAGTCTTTATGGAGAGAAATGAAAGTGGTTTGAGTTCTACTGATCGCTAATTCTGTATAGCTTTTATATTCGATGTGAGGGTTGGGAGATTGACTTGGAAAGAAAGAAGTTGCATTGAAGCTCTCTGCCTGTGCTTAAATGATATTATTATTTGACGAGTTGAAATTTGATTTAATGTTAAAAAAAAAAAGAAAATCACATCGGAACCTTTTTTGACATTTTAAGAAAGTTACTTATTTTAAATAAAATCTAGTTTTTATTTACTTAAACTTGAAGAAGGTGACTCTTTCATCTTTTTTAATAATTGGAGTATCTAACACTAATAATGCTTATGTTAACTTGACTTTCCTTTTAGTTAGAAAAGTCGAAGAGCTTTGGAAAAGGTTATTCGCGTAAACAAACACAGCAGATTGTGGTTTCGATTGGGTTAAAAACAAAAACAAAAAAAAAACTTAGTGTTTAAATTTTGCGAGTCTTAAACCTTATTCATGATCCACAACCCAAATGCTTGAACAATTTAACAATATCTAATCATTTTAAAGTTTCAAGTTTTGGCACAGTGTGTTTTCTACTGGCTTACGTCCTTTGATGATTGGCAAAAAGATTTTCAAATTTTGAATTAATTAAACAAAGTTTTCTCATTTTTGCTTTGTAGCCAGTAAATTTCCTTAATTGGATTTATTTGATGAATCCAGCCCTCACCCTAAATACCTTGTCGAGCGATTTTCTTAATGGGTCAATTTATTTTGATTTATAGGTCTTTCACATAAATGTTCTTGTAAAATTTGTTTGTTTTTCATACTAAGTGATTTTATCAAAGATCAGTTTTCTCAAAACTGAAAAAAATACTTTCAGAATCATTTCGTTGTATAAATTTATTTCAGTCGCCTTCTTATTTCATAAAAAATTTTACCGATTTGCAAATATGATACAGGCAGTGGCATTCAATTCAATTTTCAATAATTAGTTTTGACTATTACAATCGTTTTACCGCTATCAATTTGAAAATATCGACCTCTACTACAAAGTGCTAGTAACGTTTGACGCTTTAAGGTTCTGCAGTTTGAAATGTAAAGTGGAAAGGCAACGAATTTTTCAATAAATATGTCAAATTATAATTTCTACAACTTCCCGTTTAATATTTTGAAGAAATTAAGTTAATCCTTTTTTTGTTTCCAACATTGCTTGCTTTAACTTTTTCTTTTTTTGTTTTATTTTCTCATCTTGCATTTAAAGATGTTGAAGATATGATTGAATAGAGCAGCGAATTTTTATAATTACTCAAATTTTATTAGTCGAACTTGTTAGATTTGATTTGGGTAATATAACTTCATTTCATGTTTCACAGTTTTTATCAATTTTTCTCACTTGACAATATGAGTCTTATAATTTTTGATCATTTCTCCTCTAATTAAATTAATCAAAACTTCGAATTTAATTCTGACGAATTTTTATGCACTAAAAGCCCTTTCTTTTTTTTAATCACTTTTNNAAAAAAAAAAAAAACGCAGAAAAATAGGCTTATTTTTCAAAAAAAATCCTGCACATCCTTGTTGATCCTGAAATATCTTTAGCTCTGCAAAACATAATCGAAATATCGATGAAATTCATTTTTCTTCAGGGTTCATTAGTTTTTTCCGTCAGTAGATTGGAAACCTTAAAAACCTGACATTTTAATTTGGAGCAGTAGTTTGACTTGCAATAATTAGGGTTAAAAATGACAATAATCAATCTTCGTACAATGGAAAAATAAATAAATTGTGGTATGTCAGTGTGACAGATTTTGAAAGCTCAACTGGTTTCATTTAATTTGGATATGAATTTCGTTTAAAATCCAACACATATTAAACTGTTCTTTCTTCCTCTTTTTCTTTTTTCTCAAAGGGAACAAATAATGTTATTTCAGTTGTTATATGGAACCGATCCGTCACTTCGTACTCTCTGAGATAGAATAAATAAATTGTTGGCACATCAGAAAAATTGAAATTTCAAAATTCA
>PQVD01000093.1:25943-39230 GCA_003012265.1 Setaria equina
TTCACTAAATTTATCCATTCAAATTTCAGCTTATTTCAGAATAAGAAATTGTGATGAAAGGAGGAAATTGCAATGAAATAAGAAAATAATTTAATTTATTGAATGCCAATAAGTTGATCAGCAGTCGAAAGGAAGGATAGTCCCAATGGGAACACGAAAATGATAGAAAATTTCTTCTTACTTTTCTATGTCCCAAAAATCTAATATATGTCAATTACACGATTGATAGAAGTATATTTTAAGTTAATTTCAGACCTTTAAGGAGCGATTTATAGCAACTATTCATTAAATATCCAAATAATTTGTTTTTTATTCCTGTAAATATATAGAACATGTAATTTAAAGGAAATTTCAAAATTTTGGAGAAGGATTTTGATAAGAAATTCCAAGAATTGACGGCAATGAAAAAGCTATAAATTATTTTACTTCTCTCTAAAATATTTTATTTATTATCAAATAAAATATCAGTCCATTGAATAGAAACTTACCAGTTAGAAGTTTCGATTTAGTAAACTGAAGTAATATTTAATAATAATTTATGACTTGATCATTTTTTACAGCAAAATGACAATATTATTTTGAAAAGAACAGGGCAAAATCAGATTTTTCTCTGTTTTCCTTAAGTTAAACATCATTAAAATGCTTGAAATTGATAAATTTACAATATATTTTTGTGATCAGAATACAGCATTAGCTTGGGACTGTTTGAGAAATTTGGCTACTGCTACTACCCTCATCTGGCTGTGATTTGATGAGGTAAAAATGAGTCTCAATAGTCTAACTATTCATAAAACACCAAGGCAAGTAGTCCTATTCAAATTTGATGTACAGATGGTGTAATCGGTGGTGCCTGTAGGAGGTGAAACGAGGATAGGATCGAAGAAACGGGTAGAATACCCGAGGGTTGAGGGTATCCTGCTGGGTATAAGTTCGCTTCATTGCTACAGCTAATTGCATGAAATAAGCTTACTGAAGAGCTGATAATTATGGGTTTGAAGTGGTGCAGAATGCTAACCATCTCCTACGTTTACTCCGTCATCTCAAATCTCTCATTTTCCCCTCTCTTTCTTTTCTTCACCTCAGCCTGACGTCCATGACAGTTTATAAACGTAAACATAAATTACGTCTACAGATGTCCGCATTTTACTGCTTGAAGGGTTACGAGAGAATTCCAGGTCACTGAAGGCGATCACCCGCAATGACCTTTTCTTAGGGTATTTTATTCGGTGAGGTTAATAAGATGGAAACAGTATACTTTGTAAATTCAATCAAGTAGTTAATAAGAAACAGTCAAGAGTTCAATCAAAAATAAATTGATTCTTGTAACTGGAGAGAATTTCAGTAACATGTGAAATATACGATGAGGCAAATTGTTTTCATTTCCACCTTTGGTCAGTGATAATTTGGTCTGGCATTGATAAGCAATACAAATACCTTTTTCTATTGATATTTAGATTCTTTATGCTAAATGCTCTAGTCTCTTAGCGCAAGTAATATCTCCTCTTAAATAGTTACTACATATTCAGATCAATAGTTTTACACCAAATGGCATGCTATTCGGGAAATTATAAGTGATTTTTTAACAGCCGATACAGATTAGTAAATTTATTAAAATTAAAATTAACTATTTTCTAGATTAGCAAATGATGTTTTCAAAGAGAATCAGAATTTTTATTGATTGAACTTTCAACCTGAATTCGTGCTTCATTTAATTTCGTAATCCTAGCAAGCTCTTCTCTCACGTAAATATCAGGATAGTGTGATTTTTGGAAAGCGGCATCGAGCTCTGCTAGCTGTTCCTGCGTGAATGTCGTACGATGTCGTCTTCGCACACTGCAAAAGAGAAATTTTCAATGTATAGGTTAAAACTGATAAATTACATGGAGTGAACAGCACGAATCAGTGGTTACAACAAAACAAATCCCATTTTTATCAAGATTGAAAACGTCATGAAATTTCTATACAAGTTCATTCTCTTTCTCGAAAACCGGAAAAGCTTTAGAATTGAAATTTTACCTGGCAGGTACTTGTGAACCACCTGAAAGTGCACTTGCAAATACAGACGACGCACTGCAACTGCTACTTTCCGCTTTAATTTTTTTGAATGCGCCATCTATAAAATATGACCAAAGTTTATGAAACTTACAAACATAGAAAGATTTTGCAGAATTTTTTTTCAAATTTGTTAAAAATGTTTGAATTAAAAATTTAAATCAAATTTTGTATTGGATTATGGATATCATTGATTCTGTTAGTGATTCTCAAGTGGCAGATGTTTTAAGCTCCTGGGAGGCACCCAATGAACAACAAGGATTAACTCAATCAATTGATGCTCACTGCCTTCCAATCAAAACTAACTTATAATGAATGGACAGATGATAGAGTTTGAAATTTTTAAATTTTTCAAAATTAACTCTTTAAATAATATAATAGCAGAAAAGTATCCTGAAAATGACAATTTATTTGGTTTGTAGTTTTACCGGAAGAATCACCGATCGGTCGTAAACTGTTCGATACTGAAGCGTCGAGCGGTGGATAATACGGGAAATCAGTAAGTGCATGCGCTAAATCTTTACCTTTCAGCTGCTCCTGAAACTGCAAGCTAACAAGGTATGTTGCAGTTGTTGAGAGCATGCTGCAAAACTGATTTTACAGATTCTGAAATGAACATTTTGAAAGAATCTCATTTCAGGTGACGCTATCTTCCGATGATTTCTTACGATTTCTAATGCAAGCTTCATTGCAGAAGAGACAAAAAATATCCTATCTGCCATCAATTTTTGAACTTTAATTACAGACCTTTCGATTTTAGTAGTTAGAATATCCTGGAAGGAGTATTGTAGACTTCCATCTGAAGTTGTTTTCAAGCAAGATCATTTCTAGTATAGGTAAAAGGGCATATAGTGAATTCAGGAAAGGTGCTACGTCGACATTCATCTCGATGCCGTAATTAATCCTGTCAGAAAAGGATATTGTGCAATTCTGTTATACTTATATTTGGCCATAAGAATAGTGCAAAGTTAACGACTGAGTGGAAAGGTTGGCTACAGCTAGAAAGCAAATAAAAAGGTTTCTAATTTTGCTCAGAAATTGAAAAGAAATGTAAATTTTTTTTGCTTGATTTACATACTATTTGCTACTAGTAAATTATTCGAGCGGTCATCGACAAAAATTTCTTCGACCTTAACATTTCTTCGTTAACTTTGAGAAAGAAGGGAAAGGACAGAGGAGGGCTCATACGGTGTGCGTCCAAATGAAATTTTCTATAATTACTTTAGAAATAAACAAAACCGAAACATGGAGAGAAGTTTGACATGAAAGGATGAATGAAGAGGACACACAGACATCCATGCTAAACAACAAGGAAAAAGAAGGATATACTGAATGGATGAACAATTAGGCTCCCATCCTTCTCTTAGAGCTTAATGCTCAAACAAATTATGATAAATTAGCACATCCGCCTGTCGTTGCGGTAGTAGTAAGTGCTATTCACATATCCAAACACTTCATTCATTCAGTGATCACATTTGTCGGCATTTCGGCTAGCTCCTACTATCTACTACTTTAGATCCTATCACTTCGCTTTTCCCACTCCCGGTTCTCGAGTCCTGACTGTTTCTGGTAAATACAAAAGTAATCATTTTCGTTTGATTATTGTCAAGCCAGGTTTAGCTAAAGTCTAAAAGTTCCTTATAAATCAAATATTTCTATTATATATCATTTTCATGCACTACTGCTGCAAAAGTTGAATACATTTTATTCATTCGATACAACTCGGATATATTTTTCATCATTTGAATAGGTTATCAATAATTTATTACTGCTGGTGCTCAATATTAATTTATGCGCAAAATATTTTAAAAAAAGTGTCACAAAGCTGACGAATCTAGCTTTGGTTTAAACTTAGCGAGATTCCCTAACTGCTTCATTCGCTATTCTGTCAAGTTCACGGAAGGAATTTAATTCGAATATTTAGAAAGAAACAAATACATTGTAGTATAGAATGATATCGCATGGCAACATTTACCCATGATGACAAAGCTTCTTTTGTTTTAAAGCAGCTTTCAAAAGAATTTTTTTTTTTTTTTTTGATACCAACTGATTAAGTTAATTAGTTGAAAGAAGCAGAAAACGATGAGCTTTATGATCCAATGCGGAACTGCTGACATATGGATCTATTGAATGGAAGATGTTAATGAAATAATTTGAAATGGATAACCGGAATGAAATAAAACGAGAATGATACCTGAGTGATAGCGGAGACTGCGGCAACGGTGCTGCTGGCACCATTGAGGATATTGGATGTGGTACTTAGTCCTTCGCTAGTCATCGGCCAAAGGATACCGTTTAAAAAGGAGGAGGCGAGTAGTTTAGTGGATTATACTTTACTTAGTTAGTGGATCGTGAGAGTCCACAGATTTAATTTGCAAATGTCGCTAGCTTTAGGCCGGCCAGCTTCTTTTTGTTGCTAATATTATCTGGCTGATGGTGCCGGTAGCGGTGCTTGATGGGATGACAGTGATGGTGACGTAACGCTGTCACGTTAAGCAAATTTGATAATGAGAGAGTGGGGGATGAGAAGGCTGCTGATAATGATGATGATATTAGATAATTTGAGTAAATAAATTTTGGGACAAGTGGAATGAGGACAAGGACGAGGTAAGTTGGTTTACTGGGGCACACATATAAACACTCTAAGGCCTGTAATACTTTCAGGCCTATATGGACACAGAAGAGGGAGAAAGTGGCCTTAGAGCTATTACCAACTAAGGAAAAGGAGGTGAACGGCTGGGATGTCGAGTTGGGGTACCGGTGAGGTGCAGGGGGCTACGCAAGTGATGAATATGCCTCATGAGCTATTTACACTCTTCCTCCTCCTCCTTCCCTATTCTTACGCCACCCTCTTTTCATTTCTTCAAATGTCTGATGATGCGCGTACTACTACTACCTCAACTGACAACATGAACTATAGCTTTATTGGATTTACTGCCTCTACCCACTCTTCCTTAGGATACGGTATCTCTGTTAACACGTCTTATGCGAAGCTCTTTTCCTCTTCCGCAGGCTATCGAGCAAGTTAGCATCTTTTCAAAGTTCTTTCAAGACTAGCCCGTCAACATGCATTGACGAAGCCTTGGTTGTTGTCGAGCAGCTGGCCTGATTGTTTGGCCTCCTTCTGGCTGCTGCTTCTGCGAAATGATTTGATTATGGCTGATGAATGGTAAGGGAGCTAAGAAAAGAGGGTGAATCGCTTTCATTGCACATAACAGCTCTTTCCTCTCATTCATATTAGGATACAGGTACAGGTACAGGTACGGATACGGCATGGCTTTCCCCAAAACGAGCAAATAACCAATTAAAATACCATAACAACTTGAAAGAAGATTGGGGAAGGAGGAATAGACATAACAACTTGACAACTAATTCCCTCTTCAAGTGGCTGCTTCACGTTACGCCGACAAAGCAGAAACACACGTGAAGGATTCATCGATACGGTCAACGACATTCGACAACTCTTCAGACATATATTAACAGTATAATTAATCTTACCCAACTGAATCCCAATTCTACGATAGTTCTCCTTTGAAAACCACTGAATGAACTATCCAATAGTGAGTGTTTATGTTGTCTCGATCTAGAGAATGTTTTCCAACAACAATGTGAAATGGTTTGCTAAAAGAAACTTACTTCGACTCTTCATCCTTTCCTGCAGTTGCTGATAACTCTCCTCCAGTATTCATATCACTCTCATGTCAACTTTTGTATGGAAATTTTGCTGTATGACAAAATTTGAGTTAATCAATACTCCATTATCCATGCTGTTGTGAATTAATGCTTTGGCTGATTGTCGCTGTCATTCTTTTCTTGTCTCCCTGAAACTTGAAAGTTGCAGCAAATCTTATTAACCTATTTTGTTTTCTCATAGCTATACTATCATTGTATTAATCTGAGATCAATAATTCTTTTTTTTTTTTCAACTCTAAAGATAAGTGTTCTTGTTCACAGTCACACTTTTAAATATTTGACAAGTTATTTTTTTCGTTGTTTCTCTTCGCTTAATACTTTTTTGAATTATGTTAATCTTTGATTAGTCTTTAAAGTAATTAAGATAATCTGTTTTCAGAAATGTATTATGGGATAAATAAAGTTATGCGACGATAATTTCTGAAAAAGCTACTTGTTTTCCTATAATTAGCATTATGCTTTTATAATCATGTTTTGACAAAATTTTCAGAAAAAGGCATTTCATTTCTATTAGATTCTCCACTTAATCGCTATTTTCAGGCCTACAAGCAACAAGCTAAATTGAACTTCATCTGTGCAACGAAATTTTAAAACTAATTGGAAAAGGGGACAGAAGATTCCCTTTGTGGCTTGATACAGAATTAGTTAAATAGTTATGGTTTGTGTTGCTGGCATTGATATTCATTAAATTCCATTATTACGAAAATTAAGTTGGAATTTTTGCTAGAAACACATTTGACAATACAATCACTTCATTTGTTCTATTGTAGGTGTATCTATTTATAAGATGTGAACACCATTCTTTAGTTTTGAGACAAGCAATTTCTCTAAAGTGATATACTGAAAGTTTAAAATGCCTCTTTGTTCATGAATTTCAATAAGACTATTGCACTGATTACAAAATTGATTGATGCTGTTGTGAAATTCAACATCATTACTTGCAAATGCATTGCTGATAAAAAAAGTTGAGTGAAATTCGAGGTATGGAAAAAACTCTCTTGCATAGGTCGTATGTTATGGAAACCAAATCCTAAAATCTGAAAATGAATAAGGCTTTTTAGAAAAAAAATAATAATAATAATATGATGTTGAAATGGTAAATAAATTCGAAGTATCCAGTAATATTACTCTGAACAAATGTATCAAAAAAACGAATAGAAAGAAAAAAGAATGTTCAAGTTCTGGGCTATAAGGCTGAGCTTCAGAGTGATATAACAGAGAGATATTCCAGATGATAATCAGATACTCAAGCAGTTTCTGCTTACTTAAATTTAACTTATCACTTATGCATCTACAAACTGAACAAAGCATATCACGTTATTTAGTTAGAATATTGGAAATGGAATACATGGCTTGCATGGAACCACTGAATGCGGTAAGAATTCCAGTTATTCTCACATTACAACTTTTATTTTCCTAATTATAGGGAAAAATGAATAGATAAGTCAGTGGATTAGTTCAAGATATATATTGATCTAGCTACTGTTCAAATGCTCAGAGAATATCACTAATGAAGGAAATAAACAAATTTTAGTCAGGGGATGTTACACCTGCTGCAATGTACACCCTCTCTAGCAGATAAATGTCCTTGTATTTGAACGCCTTTATTTGGCTGTATGATATGATGACACTATTACGAGGACGATACTTATCCAAAGCTTCAACTTATATGGATGTTCCGTTATAATAATTATATATCTTGATCTATCCGTTTATTTGTGTCATGTTTGGATTACCTGGAAAATTTCAAAGACGCCGAGAGTCCGATTTTGAACAAGGTACATCATTTAGTATTGATGCTTTTGAATTTGGGGAGTGAAATTCCTCTCGCAGTTCTTTCTTGCTAGTATATAATCTGAAAGAAAAAAGAATTATTTTTATATAAAAGCATTAAGTGACATAGACTTTATGATAATAATGAAATGACTTTCATTAAAGAAGCATTATTTAAGACCAATCATAAATGAGTCATTACATGAAGACTAGAAAAACTAGCAGAGGTTAACCAAGTTTTGTTCATAAAGCACTACTGATTTGCTCTCAGTCAAGTTTCAAAGTAGACATAAAAATTCTTTAGAATCTAGTCTAACAGTTAATCCAAAAGTTGGCCTCAAGAATGCAAAATATGGATTGAGTGTATTGTCCACAAATGGTTCAAAGTGTTCTTCTAATCGAATCACCGACACATCTAGCATTTCCACAGGACATCCTATAACTTTTGAAGTAAGAAGCAGGTAGTGAAGCATATACGTTTTCTATTCTTTTTTTTTTTTTTTTTTTAAATTACAAAAGAATGAATTAATGAAAAATCGGCAAATAAAGTTATCGTTTCCATCTTTTGATCAATCAGAATTTTCTGTTCATCAGTTGACTAAACTGGAAAGGAGTTAAAATTATTGGTCGCTTATTTTATATGGAAACAATTCTTTGGTATTTCTTCAAATGCTATTTGAAATACTTCCAATCACTAGAGTTTCAAATTATTAGACTTGAGAATTTTTGGTAAAACTGTATGAACCGATTGTTATTCCCTCAAACAACCCCTAATTTAAAGAATCAATCCTGAAATTAGTAGTAGCTATTGAAGCGGATAAAAGGAAAGGGTTGGGATTATAAAAAGCAATGATACGCATCGTTGAATGATGGACTTAATCAACAGTCAATAGAGGAATGAATTCAATTTGATACAGTGATTTCAATCAGATCATTTTTATTGACACTTCTCTATCCCTCAAATTAATATCCACAAATGCGCACTCTGAGAGAGAAATCAGTGTACAAACAGTCGGTTGACATATTTTTACCACAGCACTAAAGCATATCTCCTGTGAAATGAGGTAAGTCATTGGTTTTCAAATTTTAAAATGAATTAATCAGTTAATTGTTTGATTTCTTCCATATGAATTTTCATAATCCACTGATTTTTATAGCAGCAGAAGGTGGCTTTTTTGTATGCTTATTACGATATCTTCATTATTTCTTCTATTCATTATTGCTATTATAATAGCATTTGCCATGAACGGTTTGCTTTATCCTTTTTGCATAAGTAATAAGGAATATTTAGGAAACTATTGTCTCTCCATGAATAAATTTTTATTTGATAAGAATGACAAGTACTTCATACTTTAGTTTAAACAAGATTACAGTTGAGCAGTGTATATAATTTGTCCGCATATGACTTATATCGTATAAGGTAGATTCAGCGTACTGGACGTGAAGTTCTTCTTTTGTAATGATGTATACGACTTATCACCATATAAGGAAGCTTTTGATAATTCTATTTGTAGTAACTGATAATTTAAATTAAGTTAGGATGGTGAAGTGAAGTAAAGTAAGCGGAAATTCTTTTTTCGTACTGTTTGAAATGTAGTCAAAAAGTATCCGATGATGGATGATGGTTTTTTTTTAGTCCTCTTAATCAAACTACCATCCCAGAGATCACAACCATATCCATTCGTCACTCTTAGTCCGTTGCCTAATTTTACACTGCAACCTTTCCCACCTCCAATTCCTGGCCCAGTACCTGTCATTCCAACACTGCCAGTGCCAACAGATCAACTTCATAAACGAACATTTCTCTGTCAGATGTACATATTAAATCAAGCCAATCAGGCCTACACAAATTATAATCTCTACGAGTACCGTCAAGCATCTCAGATGATTCGGAACGCGGTGAGTTGCGTGACGTGACTTGGAACCTTTCTCTTTTCAGATTCCTGAAAATAATTGCTATTGAACGTGCTGTTAAGAACACCAAACTGTCAAGTTAGTAAATAATCTGATTACGACGTGGGTAAATCACTCGGAAAGTGATTATTTTTCAAGCCATGTGAAAAATACACATTTATTCCAGTTTTATTTATCGTCTATTCTAGCCTTTGATAATTAAGCTATTGGAGAAACATCTCCATTATTAAATCGCAATTTTTTTTAATTATAACCATTCTGACATTTAAATTGACACCCAATTAAAAACACTCTTAAAAAAGTGTAAGCAATTAACCCTTAACTCTTAGTTAAGAAATGCATATAAAATTTAAGATTTTTAAATGAATTTGTTTTAGATATATCACGAACTAAAGCGATCTTCTCTACAACCGTACCTTGAAAATGTGCAAGTGCTGTATTTGCGCAACAGGTAAAATTGAAACAAATTTATATTTGAAATGTCACTAGCTATTTTTAATAATAGTTAATTTGCAAGTTAATTTTAGTGGCCCTAATGTTGCGGTGGAATTTGCAATAATACTGCTTGTTCCGTCACAAACAGATATTGGTATAACAGCAGTGAAAAATGTTCTCCTCAGCATTTTACCACAGATCGAAGAGCAACTAAATGGTACACATATCGATAGAAATAATATTTCAGTTGAGTATTTTAACAGTTAATTTCTTCCTTATAATATATTCCATCCAATTTATCGTTTATGGCTCATTGTGTTGATTATTCACCGGAATGGTCTTCTGAAATTACGTAAAATCTGAATAAATAAAAAATTTTTTTTCCGGAAATGATGCCAGTGGTAGGAATGCTGGAATGAGAAAAGATAGTCCAGAATGAGGAAAGAGAAGGAAACAGTGAGGGAGTTAACTGGAGAAAAGAAGCAACAGATTATTGGTACTCAAAAGCATTTTATTTAACTTTAATATTCTTCATAAATTCTGTCACTTCTTTTCTTGCTCTTCCTGATTCCTTCTCTTCTTTCTCATTCTCTAGTAATTAGCGTTAGCAATTCATTTCACTTTAATATTTATTATAAATTACTGTAACAAAACTGTTTTTATCACTGTGATATCTGATAAATGGATTTTGGACAAAGTTTTAATTTCCCGAAATCAGCAAAAGTGATGAAAGCATTTTTAAGGTTATTGTATGCGTCTTTCTTGAAAAAACCGTGTATTAAAGTAGTTGATGAGAAGAAATAAAAAATTTAAGCATGAATATCATATGCATCTTTCATCACATAAAAGATCATTTTTATCACTATGATCGTTATCACTATTATCTGTATTATATAGTTTCCCATAATAGACTTTCATAAAAATATTTTACCCATATGTTAACAATAAGCGTAAATTTGAGCATTGCTTGGTGCTAAAAAGAATAATATCACAGTAGATAGATAGTCTACAGGATTCGTCATCTATTGAAGGTAAGTGTAGGAAATAGAACAGAGTACTTCAGTTGTTTTGAAAATGAGGCTAACAGTGGGCATTATTAATATCAAGTTTTTATCCCTTATTTCTTTTTTTTTTTTNNTACTAGGAAGAATCGTAAAATGATAAACTAGGAAAGGAGATAATTGATAATCTAAACAGGTAGAAACAATATCAGAGTGAGATAAATATTTGACACAATATGTACAACAAGCCTAGACAAACAACAATATGGCATGGCACCATGGCATAATTCATAGCTTCGAAAAGTTACTGACAGGAAATCGTTAAATTTTCAGAATGCGCACGTCTTTCAGTAGCTGTCTATTAAGGAGTTCATTCTCCTGTGGTGCTGTCGAAGCTTCGAAATCTCGAAGTACGATGATTCGGTCTCCGTTTTGTAAATATTCGTCCTTTTTCAAGCGTTTGAACGTGTTGCCCAGTGAAATACCGAATTGTGATAGCAGTGTACTACAACAACAACCGCAGCATCTTAAAACATTCATGGAAATTTAAGGATTTTGAAGTAAAAGCTATTTCAATTAGCTAATTAATTAGTCTAAATCATTGCTCGGTCTGGAAGGAAGTAATGGAAGATTTCATATTTGGGTAATGAAGAATTGAGCACGAAATAGAAAAGTCTACAATGCATAATAAAAATCATTCATCTAATATCACTAAATCATCAAGACTGTTTAGATCGAGCCCTTTGAATTATATACCAAGTGACATGGTCAAATGTTGGATGTAGTATTATATAGAACTTTAATTTCATTTGGTAATATCCATTTCAAATATAGTAAAATTATATACTATTTCCGTCTCTAACTAATTACTGAGAAAACTATGTAGAAGCACTCTTGAAATTGCTGAAGTCATACTGTTCAGAAGCCACTCAAAAACTACTTACCAATATGATTTACTTTTCCCGAGTGGGTTAAGAGAAGAAAAAAAAAATATTTGTTGATGAGTTTGGTTGTCTTTTCAAAAAATATGCAAAAATAAATATTTTTGGGTCTCCAAACATTAAAAACTCTCAATCAATGCACAAATTGAACCATATATTATTTAAATAATCCATAAATGTTTATGGCTTAGATAATATTTATTTGAAAAATAAAACTTTTCAGGAATTTCTTAAAACTTAAACAGTTATGCAGTGTTTAACTCCAAATTTAATTTCAAAAACCTCGTAGTAGAAAAGGACACTAACGGATTCTTTACCTCATATATTATCCATTTTTTAAAACTCATAACTCGAATTCTTAATGAGAAATTCAATTAGATTCGTAGTACAGCTGCATCAAAATTGAGAATTATAAAATTTAAATAAGTGTCTCTCGCAGGATTTAATCAACATTAGCAATCAGATATAAAAACATTTTTTTCAAATAAATTATTTAAAAAAATGAAAATACTACTCACCCTGAAACAATGAAGATATAAAGAAGACCAGCAAGGAAGATAATAAATAATATAGGGGCGATAATATTCCTGAAAACCCATGAGCAGGCTTCTCCAAGTTTTGCGAGAAGTTCATCAAAACTATTATTGACACGATTTGGTACTTCCGAGAAAAAACCTTCAACCTAAATGGCTAATCAGCTTACTGAAGATTTCTTGGAAATTTGAAATTAATATTAAAAAGGGAAAATGGCAAGTCGCAAATTTTCCTATTACATTGATAGCGCTATTAAACGTATTATTATAGCATTAGACGAAATTAATCAAAATTATACAGTAGAGCTGAGTTAATACAATTATTCAATATGTAATTATCAAAATTTGATAATGAATGCTTTGTTTTTAGATCGGAAATTTGTACAGTGTATTGGAACAAAAAAAAAAAAACTGTGATGGTAGAACGGATTGTCTTTCATCCATGGATAGGAGTGCTTTGAATGAAAAGTTTAAAATTCACTTCATCACCAGCTCCGCGTAGTGTTGTTTCGGCTGTTTCCATTACTGTAGCTTTCAATTTTTCACCGCCACTTTTTAAATTCTTTGCTACCGTGCTAAAAATATCCTTCGATCGTTCGACAAAATCTTGCGCATTGTCCAGCTTTTTGCCAAATTCTGAAAATGCAAAAAAAAAAAACCTTTTTTTTTCAGGATAAAAATTGCAGCGTCGACAATTTTGATGATAAAATAGAACGTAGTAAAAATTCTGAAAAATATCTACATAGGAGTATATCAGGATTTCTACAATAATTTTTCTGAAAGAAAGACTTAGCATAAAATTTTATTTCTTAAAATTTCTAATATTTGGAATTTGACTAAAACTATCTTCAATTATAAACATAGAACTTGAAATTGTTTTAGGAGAGCTCCTAAAAACTTTATGTGTTTGCAATCAAATACCATTTTTTTTCTTCTTTTTGCATT
>PQVD01000094.1:0-15076 GCA_003012265.1 Setaria equina
AAATGAAATTGTCGAAGTCTCCATTGTCAGTACGGTAAAACAATCAGGTGAAATGAAAGTTTGTTTACCGAGACTGGAAAAAATGGAAAAGCCAAGGGAAGAAATTGTCGAAGAAAAGGAAAAGAAGAAACCTGAACGAAAGAGAGTTGTGAAAGAAGCAGAAGACACTATTAAGCAGAATGGGATTGAAGCAATGGTGTGTCTTCAGGCACCAGATGCGTCGTGTACTGTTGCTATTAGTGCACCGGATACAAAGGTGGAAGCAGTTGTGTTTTGTGATGTTCGTATTCCAGGCAAAGGACGTCATGTGGCCAAGACGACAACGGTTTCGTTGTGTGTTGAGAAGTCTTTTGAGCAGGATTTTGTCGAATTAAACTCCTTGTCTAGTTTTTGTAGTTGTAGTTTGTCAATTCATCTACCTGGGAAAGTTGGAGAAGTGAAGGATAAAATAAAGAGACCTACAGAGTTGGGTATGATAAGTGGTGGACATTTGGAGGAAATTCCTGTTGAGACAGTTTCTGTTAGCTTTGAGTTCACAAAGCAGAGGACTCAAAAGATTGGAGTTGGTACCATTTTCAATTCTGAACTTCCTACCGAACAAATTGAACTTGCTGAAGAAGTCGTACGACCGAGCGCTCATGATTGTGCTGTTCATCTGTTAACAGTAAGTGATAAGGATTGTGCATGTTTGTCATTTTCTATCAGTGGACAAACTAAAAACGAAGATGTAATTGTTAATCGTGCTGTGGAAGAGCGAGATTTTGCTTCAACATTGGTTCCACAAAAAGTTGGAGTCGCTATTTCTGCAGTTTTTGAAGTGGCGGTCGATAAGACCATTACTCAAATATCAGCCAAACCTTTGAAGGATCATTCGCCATCTGGTAGGTCCTGTCGTATCTTTTTTTTATTATGTCGTACTTGTTTGTACGGTTTATGCAATTCATCTCCTAGGCTATGATATTTTTTTTCCAGCTTGTTAATTATTGCAAAAATTTCCACAGATTTCAAATATCTGCGATCTTGTACAATTTTCAGTAATAGCTGAGATTGAAGTTAATGCTGGCGAAGAAATGGCAACAACAGATGCAATTGTTGATGTACTGGCAACGTTCGAGGAAGCTGAACTAATTGTAATTGAATTTACGTCGGATATTCTTGATGTTGATGTCAGTTTGAATGCTTTAATGGAGGAAGAGTTTATTGAAGCTGTTGGTCCCGTCTTCCCTAATCAGGTATATGTTGCTGCTTCAATAGTTGCTTCATAAATGTTTTGGGTGATATAGTGTTTTTTTTTTTTTTTTTCTCTATGAACTATATTAATCTTTTATTCTAAAATACTTGCAGTACTGTAAGAAGTATATTCCGTCATACTAAACTTCACTTTGCGATAGTTTGGGAAATTATTCCAATAATGAAATGTGTCAAAATTAAATCGTTTTCAAATTTGTCAAATTAGATTTTGTAAATTAGTAAAAACTAATCGTTGTCTCATGAAGAGATAATATTGACATTTTATGTCGATGAAATTCCAGGAAATATAATGTGAACATAATAAGGAGGATTTTATGGAGGTGTAGTCATTTACTTAATCTGTCATTTTAGTTTGCATCCTTGACAGTTCAAATGTCAACTGCTACTGTTACGATTTCACAGCTCATTGAAAAAGCGGAAACACACATAATGAGTGCAAATGAAGAAGCTGAGATTTTGATGAGTATTGCTAGTATGATTGAAATTCAGCAACTTCATCTTAAATTGTCAAAAACAAAGCGCAAGATTCCACAAATTTTCGGTAAGTATCACTTGAATTTGATGCTTAAACTATTCATTTAATGAATAAACATATTGTGCTGGAAGCAATAATATGTAGGTTTTTTAAAAAGCTGTTTTTTTATATGTTATTTCCATTTTTTCCACATTTTTTTTCACTCATTTTTTTATTTATTTGGCCTACGTCAGCTAACGAAAGTAAATATTTTGTGAAGTTTTCGGAGACATACATTATCTTGCTACTGACTAACATGACTGTTGAGATATTGTAGTAAGATTATGTTTCGCGAATATTTTTGATTCGTCAAACCGTATTTTTCATTTATCCCAGAAATGGAAATTAATGCTGCTTAAATTTTTGAATAGTAAAATCTTAGTGATTTCTTTTACAGATGAGCTTTTTAGTTGTACTATTACGGCATATTGCTTTATTTTGTGGTCTATTCCATTAAATTAATATGTGTATTTCTTATCTGTATATGCAGTAAGATAATTATTTATAATTCCAACACTTAAGCTTAATTGACGTGTTTCAGAAAAATAACTTCTGAATTGAAAATTAAGCAGGACGCTTCAAATCACATTTATAACATAAAAGTTTCCACTTGCTCAAACTGAAATCAATATTAATATGGTTCCATCATTCTTTTCACTCAAAACAAAAAAAATCAAAAAATTCATTTTGCAACAGTCGCATGACCGGGTTAGAATACTAGCAAAAATTTTGATGGAGAAAAACAAAAGTTATAAGAAAAATCAAATTAAAGCTAAGCACATAAAAATTTCCACATCTCATTTCGTTGAAAATCAGAATTTCGTTTTCGTTTTTTTGCTGCCTTCAAATTGCAAATTCTCAAGCTCCACTTGAAAAAAAAGGAGGACTATTATTTTCGAAATCTTCTCTATAGGTTTAAGTTGTGTCAGGTAAAATGATTTAATATATTCAATTTTATGGTGCGAACCTAAACTTTTCTCCACTCTTTCAACCAATTTTTTTCAATTTTTTTTTTTTTTTTTTTTTATTCTTGTAAGAAAAAAATTCTATTCCAATGAAATTTTAAAAGAGAATGAAATGAATTATAAAAATTTCAATATTTTCAATACTGTTAAAAATTGCTTTATAGACTAAAAGAGAAAACGGGACATATGGAACTAATTTTTGATGATATGGCTAAATTTTTTTTTTTTTTCTATAGTAATCACAAAATATTAGCGATGTTAATTAGGCATCCTAGATAAACTTGTTGTTAATTGTTAATGTATTATTAATTGCTTTCAAAAAAAAGCAAAGAATTTCTTTTCAACTTTAAAAATTATTTTCCTTATTATTTTCGTTTGAAATTTTCTCGTACTTTTTTTTCACTTACGTTTTGAAATTGTTTCAAGTAGGCAATAATGCTGTGAAATATTGAAAATTTGATTATTAGTAGGAAAATTTGTTGTTAATGCATTTAACTAAGCAGTGTTTCATGTGGATTGAAAAATTATATAGGCTGTTTTTACAAAAGTAAGGATTAACTGACTTGTCACCAATAATTCGGAAATTCAATTTCAGAAACTGAAGAGAAAATAGAAGATGTCAAGAAGGAATCACAAAAAATTACTGAGGTCATATCTACTGTTATCTTTTTTCTGCTAGAATTATATACATTTTCATACACTTCACTGAATTCCGTAGCATTTTATTTATTCATTTAATGTTTTGAGTACTTGTAAAATAAATAATAATGTAATTTTTAGGAGCAGAAAGAAAAAGGTAAAGGAGAAATTGAGAAGAAAAAGAAGAAAATACCGCAGGCACTTGTCATTCCTGCCGAAATAAGTTCTAGATATGGTGATAAGAGTACACTTCTATCAGAAACAATTATGACAACAGAAATTGCAATGAGTGAAGAGGCAGCAGAAGTTGAAGCATCACCTAAGAAATCCCTTTCTGCATCCGTTGCAATGAAAGTAGATTCAGCAAAACGTCATAAATCTGTTACTCGTCGAACATCTTCAGCGGAAGAATTTACATTCAAAGATATCAAGAATGAAGCGGAAGAGAAAGTAATTGAACAAATTATGAAGAAAACAAAGAAGAAAATGGGCTTACCACCGACGATACCGAAAGAAAAAGAAGAGATAGAAGAAGTTGATTTAGTATTTGGACAAGATGAACATCGGGAAAATACTGAAAGTGTTTTGCTTGTGGAACTTGTTGAAGAACTTGCAATGTTTGTACAAGCAACACCAAAAGGTCGAAGGAAAAAGACGAAAATGGTGCCGAAAGTTTTGGAGGATAAAATAGAGGAAGAAAAATTACAGGAAGATTTGGAAGAAACTGCAGTTATTCAGTTATCATTACCTTCAGTTGATGTTGAGGAGAAAGATGGTTACGAACGTGTTCGAAAGAAGCGTGTTGGATTTATTCAGATTCCTGATAAAGAAATTATCGCATTTCGCGGTGATACTGTCAAAATTGAATGCGAATTAGTAAATGATGATAATTTCACATGGTTTATCAATAATAAACCAATTAGTGAAGATTCAAGATGCAATGAGGAGGTTAATTCACTTGTAAGAACATTAGCAATTGTCAATATTGCTCCAGAAGATAATGGTACAATAATTGCTGCAAAAGTGGGTGATATTGTTGCTGAAACGATCATTCGTGTAGAAGACACACTAGCAGAAATTACTGAACCTTTACCACGTCGTAGTTTTGGTAAATGTGGTGAAGATGTAACACTTCATGTATCTGTTACCCATTCAGCGCATACTGTTAATTGGAAATTTAATGGTGAAGATTTGCCAGAAAATGATGAAAATTACATATTTACTAAAGAAGGTAACTCTTATGCATTAACAATCAAAAATGCAACGTATGATACTGCTGGTCGTTATTCCGTAAAATTGGATTCATCCGAAACTTCCACAACGTTAATAATGCAAGGAGCACCTATTGTTGATAAGCAGGAACGAGAAAATGTTAATTTCGAGGTTCATGAAAATTTGATTCTCAATATCCCTTATAAAGCAGAGCCAGAGCCAACAATTGATTGTTTCTTTAATGGTGAACCATTGTTAGTTGGAGCAAAATTACAACTTGAGGTTATCAATGATATGGTACGTTTCTGTAAACGAAGAGCTGGTAAAAATGATTCCGGTGAATACACTTTTAAAATCAGCAATGAATTTGGTGAAGCTACCAAAATGTTCACTGTTAATGTTAAAGGTAAAATTATTCATTACAGTGTTGAGTCTTTAAGGACATTTAATTGAGAATTCCATGCAGAAGGTTTCTTGTTCTATTTGCATATCTTCAAAAATTTCTATCATTATTTGAATATGAAGCAGATAGCAAATCCGAAGTAGTGATTGTTCTTTTAAATTGATAAAAGAAACTAAAAACTGAATAGAACTATTGATATGCATATAAGCATTCGTTTACAGATGTACCAGGTATTCCTGAAAATCCGGTGATTGTTGATGTTTCTCGTGATACAGTAGATATAAAATGGGATGCTCCAAAAGATGATGGTGGCAGCAGAATTGTAGGTTACGTTGTTCAGAAAAAGGAAATCGGTCGTCGAACGTTCCATCGTGTTATTCAGGTAATTAAGTCTGTTATAAGAAAATGGAGAGGATCAAATAAGTTATTAAAAATTTCATTTTCAATATTTTCCAACTCGTTTTCTGAAACTCATTGAACAGTAAGTTAAATTCTTTCATCTTAAGTGATTTCTTCAATAACTACATCACTTCATTTTCCAGGTATCAAGCGAGAAAACTCACTGTTTGGTTGAAGAACTTGATGCGGACACTGAATACATTTTTCGTGTTGCCGCCATTAACAAATATGGTACTGGGGAATTTGTGGAATTTCCAGTTGTACATACTAACATGATACCAGAAGAATCTGAGGAAATTTTTGAAGCTGAAAAGGAAGGAGAAGAAATTCCAGAAAAAACGGATAAGGTAGAACAAGAATTATTGTCACTGGTAGAGACACCAGAGTTAAAATCTGAAAAAGAGGTGATGGAAAAAATTGAGCCTGAAATAGCAGAAGAGCCGAAACTTGATGAACAAAAACAAGATATTGAATATGAAGAACTGCAACCTCACGAAGAACCGAAAAAGCCGAAGACCAAGAAAACTGTGAAGAAGAATAAATCAAAGAAAAGTGAGCAAGTTGGAGAGGTGGCGGAATATATAGTTGCCAAACAAGATACAGCTGTAGAAGAAACTTGCGATTTAAGATCAGCAACGAAAAAGGAAATAGGAATGGAAGATTTGGTGAAAAATCTTGAAACTGTTAATGATGTTGAACAGATTGAAGCATCTGAATTAAAACCAGAACAAGTGGAAAACCAAATAATGAATGAAATTGTAAGACCGGAAGAAGAAACAAAGAATCAAGTTTCCGTGACAGATGAGGAGAAATCAGTGGAAAAATTGCAAACTGCAAGTGGGGAAAGAAAGCCGAAGAAAACAAGGAAGAAGCCTCAAAAGCTTTCGGAAGAAATGGTTTCAACGAAAGAAGAGAAACTTGAAGAGGACAATAAAGAAATTAGCAACAAGGAAAAGGTTGACAAAAAAGTTTCTCGTGAAGAGGAGAAGGTCGAAGAATTTCTCGCAGAATTTGATATAAAACATAAGAATGGAAAGAAGGTGGATATTACTGAAGTTTCCGAAATTATAAAGATCGGTAAAAAAGATGAAGGAACAGAGTTGAAAGAAAAGTCAAAGCTTAAAAAGAAAGATACTGAAAAAAGGAAACCGAGCAGAGAAAAGAGCCCGAAAATGAAGGCTGAAGAATCAACGATAAGCTCTGACTTTCCAGAAAGTAATCTTGATATGAAGCAAAAGCAACAGGATGTTGTAAAGGAAATGACGGTAGTGGAAAAAATGAAAATTGAGTCAGAAAAAGAAAAGATCGTAGATGATAATCTCGAAGAAGGACATGTTGAGGTTAAACCAAAAGCTAAGAAAAGCAAAAAGCAACTTAAAGAAAAAAGAGAAAAAAGTGTCGAAGCAACAAGTGTTGAACTGCGCTTTGAAAGGAGTCCAATCATTGAGGAAATTGATAAAGTTATCGTTTTGCGAGAAAATAGCGATGAAACTTTCGCCGATGTGAGAGTGATACCAAAGATAGCAAAACTAAAAAAGCTAAAGAAACTGAAAAAGGAAAAAACAGAAGAATTTCCAGGAAGAGAGCAAGAGAAGGATGAAACCGATAAATCTGAGGCAAAGCCAAAGATAAGCGAGAAAGAAAAACTTTCACCTGAAGAATCAACAAATGAAGAAAACCTAGCAAAACAGTTAGAGTCAAAGTCAGAATCTGAGGGTGAAAAGTTTACAGATGCGACTTTAGTTGAAAAAGTTGAAGATGATAAGGAAATAAAACCGAAGAAGAAGACTGCTGAGAAAAAGGCCACTAAAAAAGTGTCAAAGAAATCAAAAGTTGTTGATGAAAGGAGCGAAAAGCCTATGCAGGATGCGCCTCAAGTAGAGCTGGTTGAAGAAGAGAAAAAAGAAGTTCAAGAATTAGAAGGAGATGTTAATATCGATGTGAGCCTTAATATACCAAAAGTTCCTATAAGTGAAACACCTGAAATGGAAGAAATTGTTGAAACGATATCATTGATTGCAAGTGACGAAATGCCAGTGAAACGACGAGCGCATAAACGTCTAAGTGGCTTTGTCGTTCCGCCAGATCAAGAAATTTTGGCATTCCGGAATGATACAGTAAAAATTGAATGTGAGCTTTTTAATGAAGCAGATGAGATTAAGTGGAGTGTTAACGGAAAACCAGCTACAGATGATAAACGTTGTACCGAAATTGTCGATGGATATTTGAGAATTTTGCAAATTGTAAATGTTGTTCCAGAAGATACTGGTACAATCATTACAGCTAATGTTCACGAACATTATGCAGAAAGTTGCTTGATTATTGATGATATACCAATTGAAATCATTGAAAAGTTACCGCGTAAAACTTCTGGTAAAATGGGTGATTTTGCAAAATTATCAATAATCGTCTCATATCCAACCCAAAATATCCAATGGTTCTTCAATAATGAGCATTTGATCGAAAATGATGATCAATATGAAGTAACTGTTGAAGGAGTTAACTGTAATTTGCTAATAAAGAATCTAACTTATGATCAAGCAGGTCGTTATTCAGTAAAAGTAGATTCTGCAGAAACATCTTCTGTTCTGACCGTTGAAGGACCACCAATACTGCATGTATCAGATGCAACTGTAACAACGATCGATCTGGAATCCCAAGAAAACTTAATACTTACGGTACCATTTAAAGCAATACCAGAACCAACCGTGGAATGTTTCCGTAATAATGAAAAGATTCCGAGCAGTTCAAAAATACAGTTGGATATTTTCAACGATAAAGCATGCTTCTGTAAACGTAAAGTGAACAAAAATGATGCTGGTGAATATATGATCAAAATTAAGAATGATTATGGCGAAGTTTCTCAGACATTTTCTGTAAATATCAGAGGTTACTTCTTTTTTTTTTCTTTACTTTGAAATAAAAATTAAAATATTTACATCTACAGATATCATCATAGTAATACTTATTATTTTTTTTTTTTTTTCACTACAGAACATTGATATATATTGTTAATGGAACAATTTCAGTGATAGTTGAATTAATGTTATAGTAACATAAATTGATGGTGAGTGATGTCGTATGAAAATATTATTGATGCACTAATTAGCATTTCTGATTTGTCTTATTTGATCAGTAAACTTAAAGAAAAATTTTCCTTTCAATTCAAAAAACTGAGAAACTTTTTTTTTTTTTTTTTAATTTAAAAAACTAAAAAATTGTCAGGACAGAATTGGTTTCTGAGTCCCATTTGTGATGAATTAGAACTGAGATGTTTTGCCTGTTCATGCTGCTACAATTTATACTTCCTTATAGTCTGTTTCTAAATTACTAGTTATTTATTTATTTAGATATCAGTTTCAAAATCTTAAATGAACTTATTGTGTAGATATGATTAATTTGAAAAAAAAAAAAAAATTACTCATTTTAGTGTTTTAAAAAGTTTTTTATTCATTCATTTTAAGTCAATCTGTGGACATTGTTTTTACATTGGTGCGCACGAAATTTTAGATTAAATCAAAGATATTTAAATTTCTAATTCAATTTATTCAAGGACTGATCACTAATTTCGGTTTTACCAGCAGTAATTAGATGATTCCGGAGGGGAAAGTATATTAACTCATCCTTTTACAGATAGAGATTATCATATGGACGAAACACTGATTTCACTTCATCATAATCAATTTACCACTGTAATCTTTCCACTGTGGTATAATGTATCAAATTGTGCTATACTTCCTTTTATATATAAATTTAGATATACCGGAAGCTCCCGAAAATGCACATATCACTGATATTAGCAGCTGTAGTGCAAAGGTACAGTGGGATATGCCAAGTGATGATGGTGGTAGCGCAATTACAGGTTTTATTATTGAAAAGAGAGAATTATCAAGAAGAGCTTATCATCGTGTTGCTCAGGTTTGTTTTTTCTAACCAACATTATCAATATCATTTAGTCAATA
Organism: Setaria equina; assembly: GCA_003012265.1. Taxonomy (NCBI): domain Eukaryota; kingdom Metazoa; phylum Nematoda; class Chromadorea; order Rhabditida; family Setariidae; genus Setaria; species Setaria equina. Next base: position 9,346 of record PQVD01000094.1, read on the forward strand.
TCAATTGCTGCAATCAGTAATAGCAATTTAGGTATCAAATGAGATAACGAATTATCAACTGGATGATCTGAAGATGAATACATCGTATATGATTCGAATAGCGGCCGTAAACAAATATGGAGTTAGTGAATATCTTGAATGTGCATCATTTGAAACATGTCTTCCATTTGAAGCACCAATTGTAACACATCCACCAGTCATTAGCAATATCACCGATAAGGTAAGCAAGCAATCAGTAATTCTCTTTATGGTATATTTTGTTTACTGATAATTATCATTATCAGTTTATCTCTGAAGTATAGTTGTATTAATACCGTGTTATATTTCTGTAACATCGTAGAGTTGCTTCATTTTTATTTCTATAAGAGATGCAACATAAATTATTTCTGATTGCTGTACGAGCGAAATACTGATTAAAATTTAGTTTATCGTTTTGGATAATTGGTTGCAAATTTTTTTAAAGTAAAATATCGACAATTCGTTGATCTTATATACATTTAGTAAATACGGCAATTAATAAATTGTATAGGAATTTAATTAATGAAATATTATCTACTTTTTTTCCCCGTGAAATCAATTAAATTAATTTTAGTTATTTTTAATTTATATTTTTTTATTCATTTTAATCACTTGAATATTTTGCTCAAATTACATCGGTAAAATCAAAGCAATTCTATGGCTGATAATGAAATTTTTTTTTTTTTAAGAGTTGCACATTGAAATGGCCAAAACTAACGAACGATGGTGGCTCACCAATTTATGGATATGATGTATTCTTACGAAAGAATAAGAATAATTGGATGAAAATAAATGATGAACTAGTATTCACTGAACAGTTTGTTGTATCGAATATTGAAGCTGGACCAACTTATGAATTCAAGATAGAAGCAACAAATGAAGCGGGTCTTACATCAGAATCAAATGTTCCTTCAGAACCACTGACAATTTCAAAAACTGGTAAACTTTTTTTGTTGTTCGTTTTTTCCACTTATCTGATAATTTCATTAGAAAAAGTGTTTTTGTAATTTTAAAAACTTTTATGAAATTTAAATTAAAAAAAAAAAAAGAAATTTTGCATTTGTGCATTAGTAATTGACATTTGATTCTGGTTGCTAATACTTAATGATTGAAAAAAAAAAAAAAAAACATTTTTTGGANNAAAAAAAAAAAACATTTTTTGCAGCCGAAGAATTACCTATTTTGGATGTACCAACGGTTGAAGTTTTAAACAGTGATGCAGTTCGCGTGCAGTGGATTGAAGTTAACAGTGAGAAATGTGATATAACATCATATATTATCAAGTATAAATCAGAAAAATCATCTATTTGGTCAGAGGTAGTGTTTAATTTATTTCATTTAACATTCAATGATTGATTAGCTTTGAANNATAATTTTATGTTACAAATTTTTTCTAATGTTTTTCGTTACAGAAAGAGATAAATCATTCACCGGCGGAGATAGATGGTTTGAAAGAAGGATTATCTTATTTGTTCAAAGTTGCACCAAAAAGTGGTCCAACTGTTGGTGAATTTTCTGAAGAAACAATACCAGTACGTGTAGTTGGTAAGTATGAAAATTCTCTTTTTCCGGCAAGTTAATTAAAATTCTAAAAAAATTTTTCTTTTAAAGGTTTTATTTTTTTAAAGCTAAGAAGCGAAAACGATAAAATATTCCATTCATCCTCTACAGTACAAATCAAATTTTTAGCAAATAAAAAACCAGAAATAACGAAAGGTATCAAAGATGTTTCTGTTTCACGAAAACGTGAACTTAAGCTAGAATGTCATGCAACTGGTGAACCCGTTCCACAGTACATCTGGTATAAAGATGGTCAAGAAATCATACCAGCTAGCGATAATACTGAGGTTGTTTTGGAGCTTCTGACTGGTACCTGAGATATAAATCATGAAATCTTTGAAAAAAAAAAGTTATTATATTGAGAGTTTTAATAAAATAATTGCCAGTTTTCAGATCTATTTATCCGTTCATATATTTTACTTTTTTTTCTTTTTTTTTTTATTTAAGATTCTTGGAATTATTGTTAACTTTATTAAAATGATATTTCGAAATGTGAAATTCTGTTTTAAAAATAAGTCAATTTTTATAGATTGTCAATGATGGATTTATGAGCATTCTTTTCATTCATCATACATCGGCATCCGATGCCGGTTTATACAGGTGCGAAGTTGTTAATGATCTTGGTTCAGTGGATTCAGAAGCCACTGTCACTGTTACAGGTAATTTTGAAATCTATTAAAATATGAAATTATACACTTCATATACATTTACTTGCATATATTTTATACTTTTTTTTAATTTAAACTGAATAAAATTTTCAGAAGTACGTGCTTATTTCATCTCTTCGTTCCCTGAATATCTGGAAATTGACGAAGGAGAAGAAGCAGTATTTTCATGTGAGCTATCCGATGCTGATGCTTCTGTTGTTTGGTTCAAAGATGGGAAACTTTTGTCATCAGATGATCGAATTGTAATTAAAGAAAATGACGTTGAAAGAAAACTTACGATTAAAAATGCAAAACCTGAAGATAGTGGCAAATATGAATGTAGCACCATTGATAAAAAGACTCGATCAGAAGCAGAATTGTTTGTTAAAGGTAATTAATTATCCTACCTATTTTTATATATTTTGAATTATATTTATTATTCTTGTCGTAAAATTTAGCAATATTCTAAATCTGTGAAATGACAAAATCAGTAGACCACCAAATGGCTTACAAACAATCACGAAATCTGGCTATGACAACAGAAATTATATATGTAACTGTTTTTGAACTAATAATTTTTTTTTTTTTTTTTTTGCAGAAGAACAGCCACAAATTAAAAGAGGTCCACAAGATCAGATTGTTAATAATTTTGGTGCTACCGTCATGTTAACATGTGAAATTACGAAGCCAGTAAAAACAGTTAAATGGCTTAAAAATAAACAGGAAATTTGGCCACGGCAACAGAAATTATATATGAATTTAGAAGAAACAATTGCAACATTGACAATTATGGATTTTGAATCCAATGATTGTGGCGAATATATAGCAATGCTTCGTGAAGATGAAAAAAGTGCACCGGCTAAGGTTGAACTTCAGATTTTACCAACTGTCAGGCTGGAGAAAATGTTACCAAGCAATGTATTGAAACTAAATAATGGTACTGATCTCGATATCGATTTTCATTATGAAGGATTTCCGGAAGTGAATATCATAGCAACACTAAACGATAAACCACTGAATAAGATGCGATCTCGTATGCATACATATAATAATAAGTTATCATTACGCCTCAAAAATGTATGCCCGGAAGATTCAGGTATTTTAAAGATTACGGTAGAAAATGAAATTGGACATGCAACTGAAGAAATTCAATTGGATGTAATCAATGTACCATCGAAAGTACATCATTTAAAAGCATTCAATATTACGAGTTGTTCAGCTATACTTAAATGGGAAAAAGCAGATGATAACGGTTCACCAATCATCAATTACAACGTCGAAAGGAGAACAGCAGATAGCAAACGTTGGCGTAACATTGGAAAATGTAAATCAGAGCAGTGTGAATTTCTGGTTGGAGATTTGTATCCAAATGAAAGTTATTCATTTCGAATTGTTGCCGTAAATGAGGTTGGTGAAGGTGTGCCAAGCAGTGTAGTTGATGTACTAACCATAAATGAAGGCTCTGAGCTTGCTATTTTGGCTGAAGAAACAATAGAACATGTTGCAAAGCCTAATAGTCCAGATTTAAAGCAAAATGAAAGCAGTCAGGCCATTTTAATTAATTGGGAAATGGTTGAAGGAGCTGATGAATACATTATCGAAAGATCCAAATTAGAAAATCAATGGGAACAGGTGGGTGTAACAGAAGAATTGAAATTTGAGGATTCTTTTGATGAGTATTCGGTCTATAGATATCGCGTTACCGCAAAGAAAGGTGATCATCTGTCCTGTCCCAGTGAAGCAACAGAAATAGTGACACGAAGGAGAGATGAGACTACTGAGATGTTGCAAGATGCTTCTGAGGTAGTTGAACGAGGAAGACCTGAGATTGAAGATGAGAAGTTTAAAGAACTAGAAAAAGTTAAAAGCAGTGAAGAAATGAAGGATAAGAAAGACAAGGAAGTTCCTAGTGATGCGGTCATGGAAGAAGAAAGAAGGCCTGAAGATGGAAAAAAGATAAAGTCAGAAAAGGAGCATAAAGATGAGATAGAATTGGAAGATGAAATTAAGTCATCTGAAAAAATAACTGAGAAGAAGGTGAAGACGAAAAAAGTTGTTAAGAAAAAGACTTTGGAGAAGAAAGCAGAAAAAATGGAGGAACTTCTTAACGGTGAAAGTAAGAAAGTTGAGGACGGAGAAGTTAAAACAGAAAAAGAACCAGAAACAAAATCGGGAGAAGTAAAAGGCAAACTAAAGATCGATGAAGGAGAAGTTAAATCCATACATGAGGAGACAGAGCAAAAAGTTAAGTCATTAGAAGCTGGCAAAATTGGGCTTGAAGTAGATTCTGGCAAAAAGATTGAAGAAAACGAAAAAGCTGAAATAAAGCCAAAAGATGAAGAAATTATTGTGGATGAAAAATTAGCCAAAAAAAAGAAGACAAAAAGCAAGCAAAAGGCAAAGAAAGAATTAGATGAATCAGTTGCCGAACAAATAATACCAGACGAATCGGTTAGTGAGAAGAAAGAAATGATAATGGAAAAGCTTGAAGTAAAACCTGTTAATAATCAGGTTACGGTAAACTATGGTACCAAAAATTTCGAATTAAATGTCGAAATTAGCGGTAACTGCGACGAATGTATTTGGATGAAAGATGAGAAATCAATTGACAAGAAGCTAGTGAAAACTACATCAAAAATTTCCACTTTACAAATTGAAAATGTTAATGAATTAATAACAGGACGTTATCAATGCATTGCAACAAATAGCACTGAGAAAGCAGTTGCTGAAATTGATGTTACTGTTGTAGGTAAGTATATTATGATAATAATTATCAGTATGGTTATGGTATATATTTAACTATGATTTTTTAAAAGTAAAAATTCATAACAAGTTAATTGGTAGGATTAAAAAAATGTGCAATTGAATTATGATAGTTTGCAATAAATAAATATTTCAAGTGGTTATTTATGAATAAAAAAAAATCTTAAATTTCAAATTGGATAATTGAAAAAATATTTTTCTTTTTTTTTTTTTTTTAGATAAACCAAAAATTGAATTTGATGAGGCTACTACAATTGGAGGTAAAGTTGGTGAAATGTTAAAAATTCATGCAAATATTACCGGATTACCGGTGCCAACTTATAAGTGGCTAAAAAATGGTGCTGAATTGAAGACCGATGAAAATACAGTTATTGCATTTAAAGATGGTGTAGCTATTGTAACAATTAAAAAAGCGAATGTCAATAGTTCGGGTATCTATAAACTCATCGCGGAAAATATTTGCGGGAAAGAGGAAAAGGAAATTAAAGTGCAAATTAAAGGTTAGCAAATTGTTAACCAACTAATTACAAATGAAAACAATTACTCATCGTAACATTCTATTTATGATAGTGTTGATAAATGTTAAGTCGGGTAATGTCAACTTTTAATTTTCTTCAAAGCATTAGGTTTTGTGCAATGCCGCTGTTGTTTGGAAACTTTTGATTAAATATTCTCAATATTATCTTGAAAAAAGTTACAAATAGCAGTGGCTATGAGGTATAAATGGAAATGAAAATGGAATG
>PQVD01000095.1:0-11402 GCA_003012265.1 Setaria equina
ATAACAACAATTATTATTATTAATTAGTCGCTCCATTTGTTTCCTTACTTACTTACCATTAATCAATTAAATGAGTTGATCGATTGATTTTTAAATAATTAATAAAGATAACGAAAATAATTTCGATAATAATAGTATCGATAAAAGTGACAGTATTAAATAGCAGTAATAATTAATAATTATGGATATTGAGGGCTAACGCTGAAGTTAATGCTTGTTACATACAATAGCTTAATATTTTTTCTTTTCCTTCGCATTTTCTCATATTTAAGCAAGTTTTGAAGGCTCATATCAGATCAATTAATCATTCATTAGATACTTCCGGAAAATTGCCTACAGAACATCGAAGTTTCATTAACTTTGGTCCCCAAACTTGTTCAACAGGTGATGATGATTTTATACTTTTTTCGCATGGATTTAAATTCTAAAAATTTTGACTTTGATTGTGAAATTTGTATTCTGCCACTAATAAATAACAAATAAAATCCCAGGAATGATGCTATGAAAATTTAGAAAGTGGTATTTATCATTTCGAAATTTTTTCTTTTTTTTTTTTTTTTTAAATTGGGACGGCTAATTTCAACTCTATATTTGCTTTGGCAGCAAATAGAAGCTTTTCGTTAAAAAATTTGCGTAGGGATCTTTAACACAAACAATACAACTTTAATTATGATGCATGCGAGGAAATGAATATAATTAGAATGAAAATTGAAAAGACATAGCAAAAATTTCGTTTTTTGGCTAATATTTTTTGCAATAGAAACTATACATAGTTAGCATTTAAAAATCCATTTTGCACTATTTAAATTGAATTTTTTAGTAATAGCATTCGCTGCTGAGATGAAGTTATTTTGACTTCATACTAATCATAACATATTTTGTCTTCTTAAGTAATCAAGCCATTTGCTTTGATCAGAATTCAATATATTTCTGGGAAATTCCAATAAAAAAAGCACATAAAACATTCCTGTTATTAAAAGTTTGGAAGACATAACCATGTAAAATAAAAGTTTTGTATTGCAACTTCTGCAGAAAATTGATTAGTTTTGAAATAAGATGAAAGAAGGCGAAAAAAGTGCATATTGAAATTGTGATACATTTCTTGACGAATGAATACATCTTTGTTGGCTGGATCTCTGATCTTGATAAGGTGTATATCCAAAATGAAAAAATCGTTTCAGATTTCTGGACATTTATAAATTTTTTCAAGGATTTAAATCGTGCATTCAGGAATAAAATATTTTCAGAAAAATTATTGGATTTGTTGGGAAAATTTTCTCAACTATGAAAAGTTTATTCCCATCTAATTTCTAAATAATTAATGATTTTTAATTTATTTCGACTGTTTTATCCTTTTGATACCTCTTTACTGCTACGATTATCATTGATTTTCTCACATTTAATTGTCATCTTTATTCGTATCTTTTTTCTGTGCGTAAAAAGCTAAAAAAATATTACACTAATTAAAATTTCTTATAGTTGAGTTCGAGTAATTTACTTAAGTTTTACAAAAATCCGGCAGTAATCTTTCTTCCAAATGTTTTCTAGCCGGTCATTTCATTAATAATCCAAGTTTCAGTTCTGCTATTAGTATGATGAATGGATACTTTACTCAGGAAAGATTGATTGATATCCAGAACTGGAAGGAAATAGAAGTGTCAAAGTTGTTAAGAGCTGTGGAAGTTCTATCGCTATTTCAAATTAACCTACAAAGGTATAAAAATGCTGAATAGCACATATAAATAATGAAAGAAAAACTAAATGTAGTGAATTATTTTTCTGATTGGCCGTCGTGCTTTTCAATACATTCAGTGTTTGAATAGTAGCTCAGTCTTAGAAGATCTGAAAATGGAGAAACCCACTGCATTTAAATGTTGATGAATTTGAAATTGATTAGGCGGAGCTGTTCCTCTCTCCCTGTATTACTTACTTACTACTGAATGAGGTAGATGAGTCGCTCCATCCCTATACGAAGCCAATTTTATTCAATTCAACACAACTGTGGATATTTAAATTGCGAACTTATTTCCATTTTGCAATTAACATTTTTCAGCTAATTTTTTATCCCTCTCAATTTCAGTTAACTGATATCGTAATGAGTTCCGTTTATATTTGTGCATCACTCGCTACTGATTCATCACTTCAAGTCCGCCAACTTTAAAATCATTTTAAGGTTGTACAGTCATTACCTATACTCCCTTAAACGACACAGTACTCTTTCAGTATGTCAAACTTGTACTCTGATAAATTGCAGCAATGCTACTAATATCCTGCGATGAACTGTTCATTTAGGATTCTATGGGTGGACATCAATCACCTAACTTGGCCATTCACAATTCTATAGCTATAGCAACCAAAATAATATCAAGTAATGGAGAATGGAAAAAAAATTTATTGTCAAATATGATTATCTGTGGATAGTTTAGTGGTTCGGCGCCATGTCATACATTATTTTATTCCTAGCAATGTTTTATCCACAATTGCGATCATTAAGAATAAACGATTATCCGTGGACTTATGATAATGACCTTTTAGGAGGTAATTTTATTCTGCACATAAACTTATGGATAAAAGGACCCAACAACCTTCAAATACTTCCTCTTTTTTTCACGAACAGATTTTTCTTTCAAGTTTGAATTATTTTAAAATTTAATTTCGAAGTTCGCAGGACCTGATTTCTGGGGTTTATTGAGCAAAAAATGGAAGATGTGTACGAAAGGGAAAATGCAATCGCCAATCAACATTAAACCAGCATCCATCTTGTACGATCCTCGATTAAGTGATATTAAAATAGATCGGGTGCCGGTAAGTCATTTATCAGACATTAAAGCATTGAGTTCATTAAATAACTTTTAATTTTCTTAGCATATTAGTTTTTAATGCTAAACGGTAAGGATTGAAAATTGAATCAAATTTTAGCTTTTGATAATTATGAAATTTATATCAAAATTGAAAGGACATTTTCATGTTTTCTTAGTTTGATGTTTTTATTATATATTAAAAACGGATATAATATTAAAGTTATAGCTTTTACTTTGTCAATAGACTTTGGAGTTTAAATAAAAGTGTAAGGCTGCGAACGAATTTGATTATATAATAGTTGAGAGAGCTGATTTAGGACAATAAATTTCTTATGTGCGTGTGAAGTGGAATTCAACAAGGAGATTTTCGCTGCTAAACTTATTTTTTATTTATTTGAAACTCCATGACTGAATGTCTTTCAACAGTGGCTTTCAGACAATGGCTGAAATGATGAATACAGGTCAGATGCCACGACTTCGACTACTTCATGATACCTACTCATCTTCGGTTAACATTACCGGCGGCCCATTGCGCCCTTATAAGTACCGCTTGCAAAGGGTCGATTTTCATTATTCAAACGATGAAATGACAGGTTCAGAGCATGCCATCAATTCCAGAAGTTTTCCCATGGAGGTACTTTTACTCACTGATGAAAACTTCATCGCAGTTATTTGACTTTATGGAAATGTCCACTCATACCCACAAAGACAGAAGGTCCGAAAACAATTCTATATCAAAGTTAGCATATTGATCAAGATTCTTGTTTTCAGATTCAACTAATAACATACAACACTGATTTGTATGCTAATTTCACGACAGCTTTAACACTTCCACGCGGAATAGCCGCTGTTTCGATTATCGTTTTGGTTATTTTCCATTTCCTAACAGAATTTTTTAGATTCAAAATCTTAGTTCAGTTTTTTTATTATTTTATTTATCAAATAGCCTTGTTGTATTTGCCCCTATTTGTGACATTCATAATGATAAGTTGATTATAATTATAACATTTTAAAACATTTCTCACTACAGGTTGATGGACATACCAATGAAGAACTGTTAAAGATCACCGATTTTGCTGAAAAAGTACCTTTCAAAAGTAATGATCAAATTTCACTTTTAACTGCCAATAAATCACTTCTTTCATGGTGTGATCCATCTTGATCGTTATCTCTTCCAGATCTTTAAATATCAGTTTTGTTCTTTATCAAATTACCTAAATTCAAGAGAAGATATTCAGGGAGAAGATTCACAGTGAATGAATTAAATGTGTGGAAATTATTTCCAACTTCATCAGACTATGTGACATATGAAGGATCGATGACTTCTCCAGGATGTTATGAAACAGTCACCTGGATTATACTCAATCATCCTATTCACATCACTCGAACAAATGTAATACCTTTATGTCGGAAAAGATTGAACAGAAAGTACTGTGCAACGTTTTGGCACATTTCAGTGATAAAATAGCGTGAATTTTCGTCGCAGATGATTTCATTTAATTAAAAAATTAGACAGAATGCAATATGTTATTTATTCTTTTTGTTGAAAACGAAAGGAGTACTTCGGGAGATTCAATAAATTTAAAAATGAAGTATGAGTCGATTGTAGTTAGATAAATGGAGAAAGCTACAACGGACCACTGCAGAGGAGAAGGAACCTCAGTATGTGGCTCCAAACTTCAGGCCATTACAACACTCCTACGGACGATTAATCCGAACCAATATCATCAATAGAGTAAGTTATAAAACTCATTTGATCCCTTAAATCTTAAAAATCATTACTTCTCAAAACAGTGACTTCAAACTCCCTGTTAGTAAATTAAAGTTAAGATGTATATTAGAAGATATAATAACATCTAATGTTTCTGATTTACTTCAGAATACTAGTATGGAATGCAAACGCCACATTACGATTTCACGCTACCGTTCAAATTTGGAGCGAATATGAAGTTTGTGAAAATTTCTCAAAACTAATACCCAACTCATTCGGTTTCCTTACTGTCCGAAACTCGTGGATGGTTTATTGGTGTCCTTCAAGGTTGTGTAATGAAATATATAAAATATTGATCGCAATAACACAGTTTTCATCTATCTTATTACTTCGAGACGAATGTCCAGCAAAACAAATCAAATTTAATGTCTAGTTAAAGATTTCTTATGCATTTAAATGTAAGCTTTGATGGGTTGACGAAGAAAGTACAAATTTGCACCCACAAAACGCAGGCAATAACTAATTTATTTAGAAACAACAGTTGCGATACTTGCTGCCGTAAGTCGTCTTGATTTGACACTAAATATCCCTAAACAATTATTCCCAACACTAGTTTGTTTTCGTGATCGTCCTTGTTCTTCGTAATTTGAAGAAAAAGATCCATATTTAGAAGTCGTCTCGATATTCTGAAGCCACTGCTTTGCAACTAGCCTAGAATTCGTTAATTCTTGCTGTTTAAAGTGTACAGGCCTATCTGGGCAGTTTGTTTGGATGATTTCGTCTTTTTCATTATTATTAACACCATTATCACGAAACGAAAAGGCTTGAGTAAGCGGCATCCTGTCGAAAGTTTTAACAGCAACATCTTCTTTCGACTCTTGGAGAGAACATTCTCTGAAAATTGAAATTCAATGAGGGAGGACTTAGCTGAGTTAGATAATAATCATATTATCTCCTAAGTAATAGTACCTGTCATCTACAGTACTGATGTATGATTCTGACTTCTGTGGATCAGTACTGATCATAGATAAAGATTCATAAGCCGAGCAAAATAGAGAATCACTATTCGGTTCCAAATCATCTGGTTCTTCCTCGATTGAAGCTGGACGTATCAGCACATTATTATCAGCTTCATAACAATCTCGCAAGGCGAACATATCTGTCCGTACACTCATCACTATGTTATCATAACTGAAATTTGTTACTTATTATTCAAACTTTCAACTGTGTGGAAATTAATCCTTGTAATGTATCATGCTAAATATTGTATTTCTATTTAAGATGCGGAGTATATTGCGATCCTCATCCCTATTTTCTCTCTCGTGCCAAGTTAATATAAACTTAGCAGGAGGAAATATGTACAAGTTATTTGTAATTTACCTAGAATGTCGGCGGTGTTTTTTCAACAATTCGCTATTGAGAGCATTGTCAGCCTGAGGCGACAGCTGACTTCTGTAAAAGAAAATTAAATAGAAAAAATTTTTAAATAAAGTATCTGATGAGCAGAAATAACGGAGGAGTGAATCAACATACAGAAGTAACATGCCACTGTAATTACTTCAAAGGTGAAGAAGACTTGCTAACAAAATCAAAGGAAGAATTGAAGTAAGTTTTAAATTTGGAGATGAATTGATTTCAAATATTACATGGTCGGAGCAGTGGAAATTGAAATGTCGCTGTTTGTGGGATAGTTCTTTTTTTTTGCACAATCGTTCACGTTATTGGCAGAGCTTTTCTCAGGTTCGTTCTGTTTCAACTTCTTCTCAAGTTCCGTTTCTTTTCGCTTCTGAAGATTTTGCTGAAGCACCACCTTGAAGGGCTCCGAATGTACAACAATGGGCTGGTTCAACCATCGGTGCTTAAAAATCTCCAACAAATCTGGTCGTCTGGAAGGTGTGACTGCAAGACATTGACGCAGCAAATTCTCACAGTCTGTAACGACCTATGTGTAAATATTAACTTTTTAATTAATAATTACTGACCAAAAAAAACTAATAAGTAAAGAAGAAGTGAAAAGTGTGACAAAAGGAGATCATACTGCAAAAGAAAAATTTAAAAGCCAAATCAAACGAGCCTTTTGAGATGTGTTTTGGAATTGTAAATCTGCCTAAACAAATTTGTATTTCATTCTGGAAGGGCAAACATCCAGAAACCATAACGTATAGAACTATACCCAGTGACCAAACAGTTGCTTCTAATGGCATGTAGGCTAAGCGTTTAAACCATTCTGGTGGACAATAGGAACGGGTGCCTGAAATGCAGAAAACCAATTTTAGACTAGAACTTTGCTAGATATAATATGGAAGAGATTGTGATTAAAGTGATTAAACATGAAATCAATAAGATATTTATACTAGTGATATGGAATTTGCTGTTTTTAATAATTTGCTTTCAAGCTTGATGCATTTCAAGTTCCTTGGAATGGAATAGAGGATCTATCTTAAGATCGTAAGACTTAGCTTCACTCGTCATCAAAGTTAAATAGCACACATAATTGGAAATTTAAAAGAACTAACTATACTTACCTGCCAAAGGCAAAAAAAATCTTTGACAAAAATATATAGTATATTGTAACTTTATTCAGTGTAAGTTCTCTTAACTCACATGCATTTCACTATATGGAATATTTGTAAATAACAGTTTGACAAACCTTGGAACTCTTTGATACATGCCTCGGAAATCAGTGCTGCCGCCCCGAAGTCAACCAAGATAGCTTCCCCAGTATGCATATTAATAATTATATTCTCATCCTATAAATGAGCTTCTTTATTTCACAATGCTATTAAAGTTGGACTAAGTGTTAGTGATTGGTCCAATCTTTCAGTAATTAAATCAATAGCTTAATTTAGTTTTATTGTAATTTGTTGTTCATGGATGCTGTGGCTGTGCAAAAAAAAAATTAACACCCTCTGAGTTCTGGAAACTACATATTCAGTGGTCATATCACATCTCTCCACCAACAGCATATCTATGCAAAAACAAGAAAATTTTTCAGTTGATTTTCAAACTTGGAATAAACAAACAAACGTGCTAAAATAATAAATATCTCTGTAAAATCTTTTTCGCACCAAATAAAAGCTGATTATCAGATTGATAAATTATTTCTTCAAGAGAAGTTATGATCGAAGATGTACCTTGATATCTCGATGGAAGATACCATACGTATTATATAGCAGGCAAGTTGTATTCAATATCTGTACAAATATCGACCTTGCAATGTTTTCATCCAAATAGCCGTAAATTGAGATTAGATCAAAAAGATCCAAGCACTGCTCCGGCCGTTCCATTACTATCAGAAATCCTTTTGAACTTAAATTAATCTTATTTATTAAGCAAGAAATTTCTGGAATTCTTAATGAAATCAGCTCATTTTTAACAAAACCAATTAATGCGTAAATAAATTTTCAATAATGGACGGATGTGGAAAAGTTAAATAAGAAACTGTTGCTTTAAATCAAGTGAGCATTATATCAAAAAAAGACAACAATTTGCTTCTCAAAATCCACAAGGGTGGAGATATAGGACTTGTTCTTTTTTTGGCCAGCACAACAAGCTCAAAAAGTTTGGTAACTTGGAAGGATTAAGGAAAATTCGAAAAAAGAATGCTCAGAAGATAATGTTCATAGGGCTCAATTCCTACGGAATATTATTACAGGTGAATTGTACAAAATACGCACTTGGCAAACCAGTCAATCAGCTGCACAACTCCTGGCACGCTTCGGCATATGTCTAGTAAGCAAATTTCTGTCGGGATTAATTGCTTACATTTCTGTAAATTTTTTGGCATGTAATAGAGTTAGCAAAAAGAAAAATACAATTAAAGATAAGAAAAACTACACATTGGCAGCAGTGACACCTTGCCGCTAATGCGTCATTTTGGTTAATTCTAAGTTCCAAATTTCGGAAGTGACCATTGTCCATTCTCTGACTCGTCTATGTTCAATGAATTTCACGGCAACGGGAGCACTGTCGTCGTTACGTTCTGCTTTGTAAACGATGCCGAAACCACCACGACCAAGCTCCTCTAGTATCGTGTACTTCTTACGGAACTGTTTTGCTCCATGTGCTGCAGTGGATGAATCTTGATCACTTTTTTGTAAAATATGTGACCAGTGAGTCTAAGCTTTTTTCATTCTGAAATGAAAAGTTGTTCATCTGAATCGCGCCCTTAGTCAATTTCAAAATTAAATTTCTCCAACCCTTTATGAAATCAGTAAAGAAAACAGAAAGTTGCTCACACTTCATTTTTGACAAATAACAAAATTTAAAGGACTATCAAAACTGATAGGGATAGTGGAGATGTTCTGAAAATTTTGAAGCAAACAAACCTTTATCATTGAGAAAATTAACATTATAGGATATACAATAAGTTAGATCTTGCAGTCTGCGACACAACATGCTGAAATAACAAAAGGTGATGAGGATAGAGGAGATAATTTGCTGCCTAAAAAGTAGAAATATTTCCTTCGAACAACCAACAAGTCATATAGCTCTCTTGGAAAAGAACATTCACTATTGGACAAAAAAAATAAGAATTAACATGAAATTAAATAAGATGGTTTTTAAAATATTAAAGTTGATACTGGTGGTCGATGTATGGCTGTGAACTAGAAGTAGTTTAGAAGTTTGATTTTAGAAAAATTCTCGAGAAGTTTTGATCCGTGACTTAGACGATCTATTCTAAGGTAATGTAAAGAAGTATTGCATCATAATATTATCTATTAATGAAACAAGAAGTAAATTCTTATAGTATCAAACAGTATTATTTCATTTTGCTTAAGCACCCATTCAAAAGTTTACTAATATGATGTATAAAATTGTAAGTAATAAAGATATTTTATATTCGACTGTTTTCGTTTTATTCAATACAATGAAGCTGTCTAAGGAACTAATTTTTTCAAGAATGCTTTAAGAAACTTTCCTTTTATTCAATCTCAGTTTGATTGACTCTTTAACTGTCTATACCAGAAATGCAATATGGATTCGCAATTTTCGGTGGAATGTTGAAAGATTAATTTTCCAGGAACAAAAGAATGTATGGCTTTGCGAGACATATGATTCTGAAAGGGTATCCGGTGAAAGCAAGTTGCATGGAAGGAGAGCTGCATGAGAACTGGCAAATGAGTTTTTGAAAGAAAGGATTTTGAAAAATGTCTTCTCTCAAGAAGAGTTGAAATGGCCAAGCAATCTGGTGTGTACCACCCACCCAGCCATTTGCGTCATACAGCGGCCAAGCTTGCAGCCTTATCTTGAAAGGTTTTGTGCATGGCGGAAAGTACGGAAAAAGCAAATATTCAAAATGAAATAACCAGTTTGGAAGGAACCAAATCTGCGATCAGCTTTCATACTGATGCAGTTGGCCAATGTGAAGAGCTGAGGAAATCTATTGCTGATTAATCATCTTATGAGCCTTTGAAACTGTGTGATTTTAGTACATCAAGTCACATGTTATAAATTAATTTTGGTGAATGATTTAGAGATCTAAAATAAATTCATCAAAGAGCAGTCATTCTATTTTAAATTTAATCTTATGAAAGAAATTCATTTCACATTACTGATTATCAGCATACAGCTCGATATGATTATCAGACTACCTATCACTTAAAGTAGAATATCTACGACGAGTAGCATCTTTTAATTAAAGCCTGAAGTAATGTGTAATTAATCAATAGGACAATTATGAAATAATCTTCTGTGAATATTAAAAAGAAAATGAAAGTTCTCTTTGATCTTTCTCAAATAATTTTAACAATTTCAAACTGTGTGTAATCAAGTCCAATATTAAATTCAGTTACACCAATATGCTAATCTAACAATCCATTGATAGCTCTCACCATGGCTCCTTTTTAAGCAATTAGAGGTAACATGTCTAATTCATTTTCTATACCGGTAAAAAGAGCTACGAATAATTCAATGAAGGACAAAGCGATGAAATTTCATCACGCAAGCATACAGGACTGATAAGTTCGCAACAGATGAATGAAAAGTGGGTGAACTTCACTTCCCTCATTGAATCCCTGGCAAGAGGGAATAATACAGTTACGTGGAAGTGAAACAGCACACTGTCGATGAGTCAAACTAAATGAGATAGTGATCAGTGCAGTAAGGGAGAAGGGAGAGATTGCTTCTCGAATGACTTATCCAAAGTTTTTTTCTAAATTAAAATAAAACTTTAATAATCTTGAACTAGCCAACTCTTATTCATCAAGCCAAATTGAATAGAAGAAGAACTAAAGCCAACCAAATCACTACCAGTATCGCACTGCATAACATCTACACAGTCACATTACGAGATAATTTTCTCTAAAAAATATTGTGAAATTAAATAATGTTTGAAATTGATTTGTAGAATTAAATATGAAATATAAATCAAAATATATTAGAGATTCTTTAAAAAAAGGATTGTTTACTAGTGAGGTTAAAGACGAAGAAAATGGCACAAGATCAAAATGGTAATAAGCGAACTTTTAGGAAGTACCAGAAAGTAGAAAAACATGTGTATGTACTGCCTGCAGACAGTTGACATCCTCCCTAAATACTTGAAAGATACTTGCAGCAGGTGAGCTTCTGCACATTGTTACCTTCCCATTCACGCTATACCAATTGCAACTCTTGTTCAATCCTGTGCTTGTCTAAATTTAAAGCGAAAACTCCCGTAACAAGAAACCAGAGGAGAAAAATATCTAGCCAAGTTGAAAAGGACTGATTTGATGAAACAAATATTTCGAACCTTCGAATGATGATAAAAATTCATTTTCGTGAAGGGAATTTTTTTTTTTTGTAAAAGCATCAAGATTAAATGTGTAAAATCAGCTCTAAAACTATATAGAGAGACAATTTTTTGTTTCTGAATAAAAATATTTTGATTTTTTTAAAGCTTAAAAAAAAAA
>PQVD01000095.1:11426-44941 GCA_003012265.1 Setaria equina
TCCCGAGAGTCAAAATATTCATTCCTAAAATACACTGAAAAAATTAGTAGTCTGGTTAAAACGTTAGAAGACCGAATAGTTTTCTTTATATATTTGGGAAGATAGTCGGTCTTTCACTATTATTCTTATTATTATTTTAATCGAATTTGAAATTTACTATCGTTTAATATCAATTGGGTTATTAATAATAAGTTAAAAAACATTGACCAAACTTTGAGGTTAATCATATTTGCAAAAAATATGCTGAAAATGGAAAGAAAGCTTTTAACACTAAAGCTGTCACAATTTGCTTGCTCTCAGGAAGAAGAATAAACATAATGACTGGATTCTTAAAATGAGTAGAAATGAAATATTTAATAAAAATAGATTTTTTTTCCTAGATATTTTGACAGGAATTTTCTAAAGTAAAAGAAAGATTTTAGAGTAATAAAACGAATGTATGCATCTAAAATTACTCCACAAAAAATGGTCTTAACCCCTTGCAAAAAGAAATTAAATTTAAGAATTTTAATTTTAATTTTTCTTCAAGTGGGTAATTTATGTTTCATTTTCCCGGTAATTTAATCGAATACATTACTCATTGAAAGATTTCAAAAATTGCTTCTAAAAAAAAAACAACAACATAACAGAAGGTGAAATAGCGTAAATTTCTTGTGGTTTCCATTTACCTAAACATTTTCATTTTCAGTCTACTTACGTAGTATTTGTTGAGCCAAACATACACGAAAATTCTACCTGTGCATCGAAATTTATTGTTTATGGTGAGAAGTTGCTAAACTGAAGAGATTTTAAATTTCCTAAGCCAATTCATGTCCCGTCATCGTTGAGAAGTCCTTCTAAGTATTTAGAAAAATAATGGTGAAATTAATGAGGGAGTTGGAAAGGCCCATTGTATTGAAGTAATGCATCACTTTGCAGCAAATGTTGTGATGCCATTGCGAAACAAAGATTTTCGAAGTTGTGCAAGCCATCGGGAGAAGCGATATCCAATTGAACAGCTGATTGAACTTCAAATCACAAACTAATCGTTGAAGAGGCAAATTTGTTGACTGATTCCTTTTATCATTACTTCAAAATAGGTAGGACAGTGCAATGACCCAAAAATTTAAATATAGTACGATTAAATCATGGTAAAATCGTACAGCGAGTTTACAGATAAAGTACTGATTGGAAAATATGGCACATCCAGTTGTGTAAGAGAATTCTCTTTATGCCTAATCCTCCTAACAGAACTAACTCTTCCTTTACAATAAGCCAGCTTAGAAATTTGGTCGGCGAAAAGTTATCTGCAGTTATAATTTTACTGTATGACCTTTTCAATTAATAGCAATGAATGTTGCAGAAAAGCATTAATTTTCAAGGCTAACATAAACTGAAGTACTGTAGGTTATGAACGATTAAAGAACTCAGTTCAGGTAAAAGGTAAAAGTAGTAAAAATGTTGAGGGAAAGGTTGAGAGTGTAACGTAATGAATATACGTTCATACCTTTGTTTATGAACACCTCAAACTCACTCTTGCCTGACATTTCTTCTCGACAAACAGCTGTTGGAGCAGCGCTCCTTTTTACTACATTTCAATGGCCAACTTAATCTGTGCAACTATTTAAATACATAAACAATCCACTGATATGTTACTACAATTTGAAACTAACTGCAGCATAATTTGTGCTTTTTAGCAGTCGGCGAAATGACTCGAATTTAAAGTACACCAATCTGTTGAAGAGAACTAAGTGCCTGAGATTAATCCTCATGATATTGATTATAAATTTCAGCACTAAAAAAAAGACGGACTTCTGTGTAGATCTCACAAAATCGAATCTGTTCTTCGGAACAACAATTTGCAATATTCAACTTCTGCAATTACCATTTTCTTGTGGTTGTGCTAGTTAGAAGGAAATTCAAGATATTCAGAAGGAAAGAGATTATAAGGAGAAAGGAAAGAATAACTTATATTTATCAACTGTTTCATTTGTTTCTTTTTCTCATAGAAAAGAGACTAACAAGAAATGAACTCATCTAAGGACCAATAAAGAAATCCACTGCAGACAGAAAGAAGAAAAACAAAATAGAAATAGCCAAGTCTACCGAGATGCATACGCCGTCCCTTCTGTGCTAGATATATTCAAAGTATTGCTTCAAGCAAGCAAATTTTCCGTTAAAAAAAATAAGACAGATTGCAAATTCTGCACTGCCACAGACGGAGAGACGGACCCCAGATTTATTATCACTAAGAAGGGCCTACCGTTCTTATCAACCATATTAATCATAATATCGATAAATTGTAATTAAAAGTTGTGGAAAAATTAAAGCTTCTGTAGAGCTTACAGCACTCAGTATTAAGATTACGGTTTAATTTCATGTCCAGAGACATCGTATCATAATTATCTTTCACTTGGTGTAACTTCACAGAGTCTAACGTAAGAGATATTCAAATTTCGTCGATTTATGAGCGGTAAGGACAATTAGGACATCAAGGCTCAGAAGGATAGTGAGAGTCAGTTGTCGATTTATCATAATTTATTTTTAAATTCTTATTATCGCACACTTGTTTTTAGCTATCAGATTATCAACTTTCCATAGAAAACTTACTGGGAACGGAATGAACTTCCGAAACTGAAACTTTAAAACAAACTTAAAGTTTCTTTCATCATTAGAGAGATATTTTTGAGCTAAGACAAGAGAACAGATAGGAGCTACAAAATGAAGCAAGGGTGAAAGCGAAGTTTGGGAATCATCGATCAAAAAAGTTTTTTATTCCTATCTCATCAAGACTGCCAAAGTAAAAAGACAACTTGAAATACATCTGTTGATGATATTAAATTTATATTATATTACAACAATGCAATAAACCAAATTTAAAAAAACTTAAACGAAATTTGCAGTTAAAGTTTAAGTTGCAGAATAACAACAGAGAACGACAACAGTAACAGACTAGTTTTACTACCTAACATATTTTAAGCAGTACTGATCGTACAGAAATTGTTTGCATCATCGACTAACGATTGATCATCGTCGTCGTCATTGTCTGGAAACTATTTGGTGACAATAAATTTTCAATGAAAACATTGTATTTTTAAGTAAGCATTTGACGAATAAAGCTTGTGAATCGAATTCTGTTGTGATTGATCGACAAAATGAAGGTAATAATAGAAATCATAACAATGCTTTTAAAGAAACTTCATCAGTTGCAAATTTCAGGTTCATTAGTATCTTTTATAAAAAAACCGAGAACTTTTTCTTTTCACTTCAAAAAAAAAAAATGGGCATCATAAATGAATACTAATTTATACAGAACTTTCCAATTTACCTTCATCATTATCACTTCAGCAAAAATAAATGAATTTTAATTTAATGAAATTTGAGTAAATGAATTTGTAGGGGAATTGCCTTTTTACCAAAAACGTACATTTTAAAAAACTTCATGAAAGTAAGTTGATTTTAATGATGATGATGCTTGAATAAGAAATTTCGTACCTTACGGGTAACACAAAGTTGTCTGATAGCAAATAACAGAGAGCGTAAATAAATTTCCATCTTATCTGTTTGCTAAGATAACAAATTTCACAAATGATTTCAGTTGCACAAAAAATTTACCAAACGCTTCCAAATTAGCAAGAACATTTATAATTATATTTCATTTCAAAAAGATTCGAAACAAAAAGAGATTAATGCTAAATGAAATTTAAATTTAAAAAAGGAATTAGATATGGATAAAATCTGTTGGGTCATACACTCATGGTTGAAAGCAGCTGAAATGTCATTTGCAATTTTAATCACTAATAAATTGATTGTATATTCATGTTGCAGAAAATTTGACTATAATAGAGAAAAGTCTGACTGTTGCTTTTTCTATTTCTCATTCTTCCTGTAATACTTTCTCAGCAAAAAGTAGTGCGTAGATAGGCTCACGTATTGTATTTGGTGAGTGGCACTAATTACTTCAGGAATAATCCTTGAAAGACCTAAAAAGTTGAGAAAATCTTCATTGTCTAGGCAATCTTCTTGAACATTCTAAAACGTGACGCAAAAAGCTGGCCAGTTTTGCTTCGTTAACATCAACTGAATTCAAAAGTAATGACCGTTACAATATTAGTACACTTTACCGGAAATGCAAACCTGAAAGAGACTATGGTTTCCTTTTCCGGAAGAAAAACTACATAGCACGAAACCATCATCACTGCACACTTTTTGCTTTACGCAATACTAAACAAGATGTGATACAATACATTTTGTGAGGAACGAAATAAAAATTTTAAGTATATTTGCGTGTGTGTGTAAAAGAAATAATAAAAATTGCTGAAAATGAAGAGGAATGGATGGACAGGAAGCTGTTAGAGGACGAACAAGCAATGACCAGGCAAACTAATTATATGAACTTCCTTTTCACTTTTTTTGCCCCTTTAATATTAGTTTATTGTACTACACATGCTTAATAAGTGAGTCATGCAGAAGCTGAATTTTTCAGTAGTTGCTGCCATTCATCACTGTTCATATACAGTTTTACCCTACGAACTCATATAACTATGAGAACAGGTATGTTCGTAATTAGATGTTTGCTTCTCTACCTGATAGGAATGCAAATTTCCCCTACTCCAAATATACATGGAATGCTAAAGTTGATATGACCAATGAACTGAAATCTAAAAGATATCTTGGCTTGACGAGTACTTAAGTGAAATTTTCAATTCGACCAATAAAGAAAGGTGAACTGCAGAAACAAGTCTATTAAAATATTGCAATTTATAAACTTCTCTGCATCTAATCTTTAACTGGACTATTTTTTTGTTTTACTTCCTTCTCAAAAGCAATAAATTTATCCTGATATTAACCGATATCTTACCTTTTTTTTTCATCTACACAAGAAATAGATTTTATGCTCGTATATTACTTGCATTGATAAAGTAGGTGCTTAGAAATTAAGCTTTGCGAGAGAGCGTCAAGTACACAAAGCACGCACGCAACGTTGAGATTCTACGCCAGCTTGAAGTTCGTCTGTTTATCAGGTAAGATGACTCAAGAAAAATATATACTCCACTTTCGGAATTGTCTTGATTTGAAGTAAACAAGTAGAAAAATGGTGAATTACTCGTCAGTTACACTCAGCAAAGCGGGTCCTAAAGAGTATGAAATGAGCAAAGAAAAATAGGCAAATAATTTAAATAGCATACTACTTGCTCCCTATGACTTGAAGGATTTATTTTCCTGTTCCATTCGTCATGCTTGCAAATTTTATTCTCCAAGCTGCATTAGCTATTGGGTCGTATAGTCACATACACATTATTTGACCTCAAATTCAATGTATTCTCCTGAGGAAACAACGTGTGAAAGGTATAGAATTCCGGAAATAAATCTTTTCGGAGCATTTTGAGCTAGATGCTTCTTTTGGAATTCAAATGGTTTATTTGTTTTTCTATTTCTTGACAGAATTAGATGGAATGAAGAAAATGTGAAATGAGTCACACATTCAAATTCGTATGATTTTATGGGATTGAGAATGGAATAGAAGAGCGCAGAAGAGTATTGCTTGTTTTTATCGTGAAAATCAGAGCTTCCCTCGATGGAGATTTTATTATAATTTATTAAAATAAGAATGATTAGTGAAAAAAAAAAGAAATTAGTGGGATTTACACTTTTTCATTTCTTTCCTGTCGTCTGCAGGGCTTCCTTTTTGCAATTCTTTCCGTTCTTTTGATCGAATTCAAACTTCATCAAAAGTTTGAAGGCAGCAAAAAAAAATTGACAGTATAAAACGGCTCAAAAAACGCTTGCTTGAAAATCTTATCCCAGCCTATCACATCCATAACAATCCTCATAATTCGATTTCAATTTTTAGCCTCACAGGTAAAAACTTCATTTACGAAATATTGCTTATATAACTGCTAGCCAACAAGTTTTAAGAAGCGGAAATCATTTCACTACAAACACAGTTGCATTGATCATCATTTCGAGTAAAGAATGTGTCAGTGTTTATTTTAAAAGTAACTGAATAAAAAAGATTTTTAAAATCAATTCTACCGTGGGAGATAAGTGAGGAGAAAAAGATAATGTGTTTGAGATATTTTGGTACATTATTACTACTCACTGAATTGTGAATGAAGTTGATTATGAATCACTCATTCCTAAGTGGTGCATTTTTCCGAAATTTCCAGTCTTCAAGAAATAACACAAAGTAAGTTAAGCCCAGAAAAGTTTCTCGGCAAGCACTGAACGAACATAAATTTAAAGAAGTTTATTCCGGAAACAACATTTCCGTTCACCAGAGGATGCATACATAATAAATATTTATATGATTTGAAGCATTCCTCCCAATGCACTTGAAGGAAAAAATTTAAATGAGTTTTTCTAATATTCTTCCACTCATACCATATGTTATCCGTTCGGTAATAATCAAAACTGCCTCTTTCTGCATTTTGAAATCATTTTGAACAACTTTGCTATTCCAAGAAATGTGCAAAATATACAGCCCGTCCTATCACTCAATTTATTACAGGAAGAAAAGCGAATAATTGATGTTCCATGAAATAATCAACAAATTAATTGACAATGCTTTGTCGTCTTTCATTATGCCTTCGTAAATACTGTTTTGTCAAATTCATACAAGCAGAAATGTCTCAAAACTAATTCTACCTCAATCGATAACCTATCATTTAGCAAATGTAAACAACAACACCCTTTCATTTTAGAGCTTTTTGTCTAAAAAGCTGAATTTATTTTTGACTATTATTTTTTTCGAGAACAACGTTTTTTAAGATATTTTATGCAACTGAGACTGATGAGGCACTCTAGGTAGAAGTACATTTGTGATATTATTATATTAGCGGTAACTGATACGGTCAGCTGCTTAATTCATGCACTTATAAACATCTTCCTTGAAATAAAAGGCTGGTTTGGAAGTTTTTCAGCAAAATCAAAATGGATATGTGGCAATTCATTTTTGCTCAACCGTTTTATCGTTCAAATATTTTGTGACTCTTTCAAATCACTGTGAAAAATACCTCTTGGCATTCTCAAGATAACAACTTTGAATTAATTTCTTACGAAGATCAGTGTTCAGAATCATTATATAAATGATTTTATTATGACATATACAACAATTTCACAATAACAAAGGAATAACATAACAGTTTAAAGGAATGATATCTGAAATTAAGTGAACGGGGATATATCGACATGTTTTTTATCTATTATATAAAACGAGTTTAAAAAATTTTTCAAACTTCTTAATGCACATTATTCGACGAATTTTGCAATCCTTCACTGTTAAAAAAAATAGTGGGTAATACAAAAATTTTTTATCCATTTTGAATGAGAAGAAATATTTCTTGCTCTTGCTGCTATGAAAAATGATGGCAATTAGGTTATAGCACCAATAAAAGCAATGACTGATTAGATATGAGAAAAATTCTGCTTTTTGTGATACTGCATATAATAACTGCAAAAATTCACAATAAGAGATGATATAATTATTAATATCACTTAAAAATATAATAAAGTCGATGCAGAATCATTTTCACTGGAAGAGTCATCCAGTTGACCGAAATATTCCTGGCACTATGGTACATATAAGAAGTGGTTTGAGAGGCTGGCAGACAAGTAATAATAAATTAAGTGTATAAACTAGTGAAGACTATTCAATAAATATGATAAACAGTGTACAGTGGGAGGAAATGATTAAAACATGAGAAGAAAGCAAACCCGTATCTAGTGCAAGGGCTTCCAACCCTTTGTGACACTTGCTGTGCTTCTTATACATTATGTATATGTATAAGTAATAATAAATTAAGTGTACAAACTAGTAGCGACTATACCTATGAACTTTTTTTTTTCTTAATTTACTAAAATATACTGAAATGAAAGATTTTTTATGAAATGAGCAAGTCCAACTACTTTTAAAATAAAAAAAAAAAATTTTTAAAGTTGTTAAATGATTCTCTGATAGAGTTATAGTGACAAATCAGTAACATCGTCATGGAACCCGTATTGAAACTTATATGAAATGCATATTTCTTTACACTTAGTGAGGTCGAAAAGTAACATTTAAGCAAAGAATGTCACAGGACGGCCATTGTTTGATGAACATTTGAGGATGCTGAAGTCTGCGCCGTTCGATCATCATCACTGTCATCAATGTTACCGAAATCTTCAAATACTGCCGATGAGTTCGATAATCCTAATGTCAATTGTGTTTTCTGAAAGCATCATTGTTTTAGATTGCTTCAACACTTCTTTTAGCCTTTGAATTGCAAAAAATTACTCTTTAAGACCGGAAAGATATAACAATAATAAAGCAGTAGTTTTTTCTTTACTTTCCTATAAATAGAGCTATGCATGGGGCATAACGGCTTGTAAATCAACTAGCAAGCGTCGGAAAAGTTTTGAAAATCAAATTTGGTAAAATGGGACCTTAGCAAGCTTTTTATCGATGTTACCAACATCAATAGCTGGTTCATCGTAAACACGATTCGATGTAGCAGTATCACAATCAACAACGCTTCTATCCTTCCGCTTGGTGTTATGTGCTGGTGGAGGCGGCGGTTTCCTCCGTTGTGAAGTTTTCAACTCATCCGGATAAGAGAAGTCATTATTACCTTCTATCCCTTAAATGTGGAAAAAAAGTTACGCAAAACAACAATAAAAGCAACAGTGAATTAAACACCGTCATCATTAACGTAATTTCACGTTAACGGAAGGAAACAAGAAGAAACCATCGCTGTCACTCGTCTCCAAAAGCGGTCTTCTTTGGCTTCCTGAATTCATTATAATTCGACGATGTACTGGTCGCATAGTCATATAATCACCATCGTCTTGTATGTTTAATGATACTTCTAAAAAATAAAAGTTAAGAAACTTTTCCCTGGAATGAAGCATACAGAAGCGAAAGATAATTCGGAGAAAAATCAATTTCTTTCAATTAGCTATGTTAAATTTAATTCAGACACAAAATGAAATTGATAGAAATATAAAAACCGTTTGCAGAATTTCTACTGGTAATGTGATTGCTCTTCAAACGTTCGCCACGCAGTTCAGCGGCAGCATCACAAGCTCCATTTATCTAAGTATAACAGGATTAACGTTAGCATGCAAGTTTGACAGTACTTTCATCCTTGTAGCATGCAGTGAAGGGTTTAGAAAATAGAAATACATACTCTTTGTTCACATTCCACACGCCAGTTTTCTCTTGCTGGAGACTCAGTGGATGATGTATGTATATTTCTCGGCTTCTTTATTCGAGTTTTACGCCTTGAACTAGAAAAATAACACACATGTCAACTCTCACTATTCTATTTTTATATTTTTAACAAAGAGAATTATGAACTTTCAATTTTGGACTCTTTAATCATTTATGACCCAAGAGTTCACGGAAAAAAGTCCGCTTTTTGGAAATATTTTAGTATTTACCCAGAAGATCGATGATAACGATCAACGGCGGCAGCTGGCTGTAGCTGAGAGGATGAACAACTTGCCACTCCATCATCATCTTCTATAATCATTTCACCATACCTTCTCAGTGCCTCATTTCCAGCGAGCTGAAGGTGTAATCAAAAAATGCAACTTCACTGCGACCGGGTTAGGAAAGAGTTTATTTTCCAAAAACCTAGTCATGGAAAGAGAAGATACCAGGAAGAAAAAAATAACATACAGGTTCCGTTTCATCACAGCTGCCAATGCACCGATCCGAATCACAGTTTTTTATTGATCCTGGCCCCGCAACCCAGCGAATGCGACACCTGCTCGAACCTGCCAATGAAGGAGATCGGCTACCACCCCCAACTGATGAACTACTTATTCGTTCATGAATTGGAAGAGGACGCACCTATAACTTACTTCTTTCAAACTCTAAAAGTATTAGTTTCAACACTGATTAATAAATCTGTACTCAAAAAGTTACACTCATCATTTAACTACGTTTTTTTTTTTTTAATCAGACTTCATTTCCATAAAAATTCCATAATTTATAATCAAAGATATTGAGAAATTATAAATTAAAATAAAGCACTTCAGATGAGACATGTAGAGAAAAGCACTTCTAAAATGTACAGAAGCACATTCTCAATATTAATATATCTCGAAAGTTTCATTTTTAATTCATTCTACCTGACCATTACTGCTTTACCTGCACTGTTGGCAAGCCTTTCTCGTAATTACTGCTGTGTAAACGCGGAAATAATGGCGGTGCAGGTGTCATACTACGCGGCACACCATCGCGTGACATTGATACCCGCGGATTATAGTTATTCGTTTCGTACTCCATTTCCCTTGTTTTTGATGGTTTCCGGCTCCTATAACATTGATGAAAAAATTTGAAATTCACATTTGTTTGTTAATGGTCTGAAGTTCAACGTCGATTATTTTCAACAATAAATCATTGTTACAAAATTCAACCTTAATAATAACAATAATTATTATTATTGTCATTATTAAGAGGAAATAGCTAAACAAGCCAAAATCATCCTTTTTTTTAATGCAAATAAAAGTCAGACTTTTTAACACGCAAATAGAGGCAGATAATGAGAAAAGCAACGATGATCAGAAGTAATATAACGATAATCATGCCAATAATTTTGATTGTATTCAGTGGCCGATCTGTTATTAAATCCGGTGATCGATCTACAACACTTCTTCATTCAATTCAATAATCATTCGCGTGATTATCTTTTCAAAATCAACATCATTTCAAGTATTTGCATCTGTTTTGCTACTTCTAATCACTTGTGTTAAACAGATTACCCACCCGTCAAATATTTTCGATTCTAAATTCAGTTGATTTTGTAGAAAATTCGGTAATTAATAAGGGATAAGGCAACTATCCCAAGAAAATGCAATTATGTGTGACATACCACACGATTCATACCTTTGCAAGCCGTTCCAAAATATCCATGTGAGCAATTACATATGAAATCAGAAGAATGAGGTAAACGGATACAGATGCCAAAACGACCGCAAGGATTTGGTAAACAGGGATCCCAGTCTCCTGAAATCAGTAGAGTCCTTGAATTGAGAGACTCCATTAAAACACAGATCAGTCTGCATCATTAATAAAATACAAAGGTGCTTTCTCGTCTTCGAGCTTGTTTCAGCTTTGCAATCTCAATCATACCTCTTAGTTGACAAGTTTTTCCTGTGAAGCCCTGTGGACAGTTGCAGTAGAAATCATTGTGCAAATTGATGCATTCCACGCCGCGAGGACAAGGCCGTGAAATGCAGGGTGTTAAGTCAATTTCACAGTTGCCACCGGAATATCGCGGGGGACAGGAACAGCTGAAAATAGTCACAATAATTACAGTAGTTTTAACAGTTCTCTTTCAGGAAATCTGCCGAAAATTGCATATCATAAATACACTTAGTGAATATATATATCATAGTAACCCGTTTGTATAATTCCTAATCGTTCATTGCTAAGATCCTTGGTATTTTCGTAAGTAATGATAGCCCAAATTCACGAATGTAAAAAACACAAACTTTGATATAGTTGAAACAAATATCATGATTAACAGATCGGAAAGTGACTTACCTGTAAGTTTTGTCATCCGAAGGAATACAGATGCCTTCATTTTCACAGGGACTTGCAGCACATGGAGTGTTGAAAACAACACTACATCCTAAACGAGTATTATATAAGTAGAGTCCTTGCTTCGTTTTCGGTACTTCGTAGCCATCAACAGCTATGCGCCTGAAAAACTTTTCATTAAGTCTTTGATTAACAAAAGACAGTAAGAACGAAACATAGCAAAAAGAAAAAATAATCTGATAGTATAACAAAGATGGAGTTGAAGGGAGGACAGTGGGTCGATGAATCTAAAATACAAATATGAACTTTGGAACAGTGTTCGAAAGTATGGGAAGATCACTTAATTATAGAGAAAAGGTCAGAAAAAGACTTCTCAAAAGCGAGCAAAAGACAGGTGAGAATTAAGAATATTCAGGCACAAATAAACATTTTTGCATTAAACGGCTTAAATAAATTTTGAAAATCTCATCGAACTTCCTAGCACTTTTGACTATATTTTGAGTGATTTGAAGAAAAAAACAAACCCAAAACAGCCAACCATTCCCCTAGTTACCGTAGGCTTTAGATCAGTTCCTGCTGTAAAGATGCTATTGCCATCTGATTGTGAGACCATACCACCAAAAGTAAGTCTAAAAATAAACGCTTAATTGGATCAGGAACAAAAGAAAATTAATCAGATAGGAAGAAATATTAGTATAATAAAGAACTTAAATAATAATCGGATGGAAAATTAGCAAAATAATTAGTGAAATGAAGTCGTAAAATTGCTAGTTGTATAAAAATTACCTAACAGCCTCTCTATAAAGGTTTAGCACATCGCTCCCCGGTGGACTGTCACCTTCCTTTTCATACATTCCATCAAGCGCAACTTTCACATGTCTACTTCTCCTTGATACTTTTAAAGTATGCCATTTGCCATCACTGACGATCTGTTGGTTAATGCGAACTAGTCCAGGTCCAGTACCGCAGTTCCAACGATATTGTACATGTCGTCCCTCAATCTAAACAGTCCTTTGAGAAATAATGTCTCTCACTTAATAGTTTCTTTCTCGTGGAGCACACTGAAATAAGAAAGAGAGGAAAATGTCTTCTGTCACCTCGATAGTATGAAAATCTGAACTTCCAGCTCCATGCATTACTACTGCATCAGTGCTTGTAGTTCTAAAATTGATGGTCAGCTCCAATCGCCGTTCCACTGAATTCGCAATCGTCATATGGAAAAATCCGTCACCTCTAAGACCAATTTCTGCATCTGTAGCACATAGAAAATTTTTTTAGAGATTGCAATCGCATTTAACTTCAAGCTTGATAAATCAAACGGCTGAATTAAATTATAATTTCAAACTCGCATTAATCATTTCCATTAGGCGTTATCTTATTTTCTGCAATCAATGATTTTCAATTTCATTGATCCTTATGTGTCTGTCCAAAATATTCTTAGAGTATGAATAAGTCGTGAAAGTTCCAGCAATTTTAAAACTGAGTTTTAGGAAAATAAGAATTGACATTAACTAACCCTGACTGCAATCCTGCTTTTCTTTACCGCAAATAGTTGTAGCACAGCGTTCGCCAGTAGTGCCCGGTGGACAAATACATTCAAATCCAATGTCTGTATTCATCGGAACGCATATCTACAATTTTTCACGGTTTTTGAATAAAATATTTGTTTTTTTTGATTTTAGTCACAGTAAAGGAACTAGAGAATTTTCGGCTAAATTATATTTGTAGAGAATCATTAAAAAAACATCTTCTTGCAGCAATAAACTTTACTAAGATTATATTTGTAGGGAATCATGAAAAAATATTTATAGAGAATGTTACTTTTACTTGAACTTGTTAAACAACAGTTAAGTATTCCATTGGAAGAATTAAAATTAAAGCCTATATGAGAAATTTTTTTTTAGTAATGATCGCCTTTGAAAGAAGGAATGGAACTCTAACAATAAAAATTTGAATAATGCTGCATCATTTTCAAACTGTTAGCTGGTATTAGTGCTGAATTTTGGAAGTTTTGCTTTAAAATTATCCCTACATACAAGAAATTTACGCTTCTTTAACTTAAAATGGAAGCTTATTTGAATCTCTAAACAATAAAAAACCTCTTCTTTGGTGCATTGATCACGACTGCATTTATCAACCGGTATATCGCACCGCCTTCCGGCATAACCGGTCCGACATGTGCAGTCATAAGTCCTAACATGAACAGGAGCACTGAATGATTGGTATTCGGTTTTATAGCAAACATTGTGTGCATCATCTAGGTATAAACGATCTCGGCATTCACCATTTACACATACATCCCGACGACAAACCTCCGTCATTATTGATATAATCTGTTGTAAAAAAATCATAGATTCAAATAAAAAGATGCTAGATAAATCAACTTATGTTAAAAGATAACTTGCGATAGATATTATAACAAGAAGGACTGAAGTAATTATCTGATTTAGAGTTGTAATCTGTTAAGATTCTTAACAAGGGAACTCACATCTTATTTCCAATTTACCATTCATGAAATAGTATTTATAGAAATGATATTTACAGAATAATCGATATTAAAAAACCTTAGCACCAATATCATCGCTCAATTGGACAACACTGTCTTCAAGTCTCTGCCGAATGAAATTTGGCCGATGATATCCTCGAGAATCAGTCCGTGACACTATGAACAGAATATCCAAATCTTGTTCTGAAGCGGTTCTGTTACTCAGCTGACGAACCCAAAGATGACGTCGAGCTAAATACACAGTTATTTTTCAATATAGAAGGGTTTCTAAGTGTAAATTACTCAATCTCTTCCTGAAATAGTATTTAAGGTGTCCAAACAGAAAGCGAAAAGTGGAAGGAAAGGATTAAAAACAAGCTCATCGAACAAAATGAAGAATACTAGCTTGCCTGGAACAGGCTGTACGGAGAGAATCTGAACATTTTGCGGCTTCACACTGAGGCATCTGGATAACGAATGTAAGAAATTCTTAGAATGCTTGCTGAAGAATCTTTCTCCAGAAAGGTTATGAATCCTCAAACTTACGGAATGATCCATTGCATCCTGGTCAATTGAGGCGACCTAAATTAAGGCTCATTAAATCTGGATCCATAATTTTGCTTTGTCGTATTAAAATAATCCAAAGTTCTGTCTTTTTTATTTTGTCTTTCTCAGCTCACAGCTGGCTTTGCAATGAAAAAAATTGAGTCGATAAGAATTATTGGATATGTCAAAGAAATATTCAGTACCCAGAATCAAGCAATCAATATGAATAGCTTAAGCATTAGCTATAGGAAATAAAAGTTCTCAGACAGGATTTCTATGTCAAATATAGACGACTTACCTCTACCATAACTGGTGTTATAGTGATATATTTACCATCAGTAATGGATATGTTGAAACGATAAGTTCCTGCAAGAAGATCAGCCTCTCCGATAATATCACCTGTTTCTGAATCGACACTAAATGGGAGTTTCGAGCGTTGATGAACCGACCAAGTGCTACTGGCACTCAGTTCAGATCCAACTAAAGAATAACGCAGCATATCCGTCGAGTCCTGAAGCAAAATATATTTATACCATGAAACATCACTTGTTATGGCATGTGACACAATCAGATACTCGTAAAATATTAATACTTACTTCATCTGTTGCTATCACTTTGCCTATGATTCCACCCAAAAATTCGCCCATCAATGTGTTCAGAGTAATTTTCAAAGGACCGCTCTGCGGGGCATGACGGCTTTCTTCTTTGACAAACAACGTCATCTGACATTCAGTAGAAAGATCATCTTTATCAGAAACTTTAACCTGAAAAATACAAAAACATAATTATCAATCCAAAAAAACAAGGCCAAAGGATTTTTCGAAATCTGGTAAACCGTCTACTTCTCAAATATATGTTTTGATCAATATCATATCATAACTGCAATTTTTCGGTCTTAAAAAACTTCGAATTAAATGAAAAAAAGTTCTTTGAAAAAAATTCAGTTCATAAAATTTGAAAACACACCGACAAAAGGTAAATTTCCTTTTTGGAGTGTGGTGGCAATCGTTTGGTAGTAATCAGGTTCATGGAGCTATCGAAGGCAAATAATAAAGCACCATCTCCAGCAATTTCTAGCCTGTATGGACCAGTATTTGGTTCGATATCGCTATCGGTTATGGATATTGGTAGTATAACATGCCCAGGTTCAACACCTTCCTAAAAAGATAGCTTACAATTGATACAATTTTTCATAAGACACATAGCAGAAGCTAAACAGTGTAGCTAGATAGGATATTGTCTCAGCTTGGCTGAAACTGAATAATAAACATGAACGATATGTTTCTCAATACTGATAAATAATTCTATTCTATTAATGAAGAAATATACGAAATAATAAGTTCAGAAAAGTTTTGAATTTGTGGTTGTTTAAACAGATAACCATATGACAGTAGCATGTTATTATATCAGTAAATAATTAAAAAAGCTTATCAGTAAATAATCAAAGAAGCTACCTGAACAACAGCAGTCATATTGCAGTGCTTAAAAAGAGGAGGATTATCATTCTCATCTTCGACATCAATCACCACAGTAGTGGAATCTGATAACGGCGGAGTACCACCGTCAACTGCTTTCACAATCAAACGATGAACATTCGCCTAGAAAAAGCCGGTATAAGTGCTCTCAAAATGAGTACCGTGGATTAATATCGGCAGAGATACAATATCCTTAGATCGGAAAATTCGTTACAGATATATTATTCGCTGTACACTATCGCTCTTTAATGATTACTGGATCTTCTTTAGGCACAAATTTAAGTTCTGTCTAGATAGGGAGACATTACTAAACAAATCTGATGTAAGTTTCAACTCTAATAACTATCGCTCGGCTTTATGTACAGTCGCATAACAGAAACCTTAGCATTTATACTTACCATTCTAACCAACATAATTTGTATAAATAAATACTGATTTAGTTTCTGTACAACGAAATTTCGTAAACTACCGTAGACAAAAGGGTGCAAATTGATAGTATAAAAGTACCACTTCACGATCAAGTGTTTCAGTTGTTGTGATCCATCCATCTTCTCCTATGGTGAATGGAGTCACATCGTTTGTTATCGAATAAGACACCCGACCGAAATGTTCACTGTCTGGATCATTTGCTAGCACCTGAAAAATTATGGAAGAAATTATGTCTAAGGTGTAATTTTTAACCTTTTAAATCTTGGTTCTCTACCTTTATTAACCATTTAAGGTTCCTTTTCAGTTAATTGCTTCATTAATACATTAATACAAAACAGCAACTTTGTATAGTGAGTACACATTAATGACTGAAGTTGAGTTCAAACCAATCGACTGAATGATTATTTTTCTGTACCTGAACAACTTTAGTACCAGGTTGCATATTTTCCAGCACTGCAGCTCGATAAATAGACTGTATGAAACTTGGTGGATTATCGTTTACATCCAAGACTTCGACTTCTACTGTACATGTTGAACTTGAAGGAGGTGTTCCCGAATCTGTAGCCACAATGGTTACCTCAAATTTCTCCAACTTTTCAAAATCCAATGCAGAAGCCAGTTTCAACATACCTGGAAAACATGAATAAAAACCTATGGTGCCGGGCAATGGTGAGAATAGTGAAAAGGAAAAATTACTTACCACTGTTAGCATCAATGCTTAAATAATTAGCCAAATCGTCAGAAGTCTGTATCTGATACACGATAACGTCATTGCTATCACTGTCGTACGCTTTCAACTGAAGTAGCTCACGTCCAACTGATTCATCTTCAGCAATTCGTAGATGATATGTATTCTGTTCAAATATTGGTTCATTGTCGTTCACGTCAGCCACGTCAATAATTACTTTTGCTGCAACCAAATTCTAAGTGTTGGTTATCAGAAATTGAAGGAGCACGTAAAATGTAACTATCAATCCAATTATTACCATCAGGACTTCATTAAATACGTCTGCAGTGGTTTTCTTCTTCTTAATGTATAAGCAGAGGGCTACTAGTCAGACAACATAATGAGCTTGGATTTAATAAAAATTCTTTAAAAGTTCTTAGCAACAACCTTCAGAACTATATCCAGCACTGATAAAGGCTAGTACTGAGAAGTTATACTGATCCTTAACTTCACGATCAAGAGAAGAAATGACTGTTATAACGCCAGTTTCGTGGTCAATATCGAATAAATCCATATACTGGTCATTATTATTCGCAAATTCAAATCTAGCAAAGCCAATACCATCCAGATCTCCAACAACTGCTTCCACTCTACAACACATTAATCTTAAACCTGCAGAATTTACTAAAAAACACTATTTTTAGAACAATTCATGAATATCAAAATTTTAAAACAGCTAAGCTGTAAATATTAAACATTACGTCGAAGTTACATAATCTTTTTCCCTACAACACTTTATTTCGAACCAGTTAATGAGCATCTAATCTTGCTGATACAGTTCGTAAGATTTTCGGGATTAGCATTAAAAATTTGCATTAAATCGCTTGTTTAGATAGGTAGTAGGTAGTTAGGTCTACTTAAAGTGTAAAAAAATAAGACGAAAGTGTTGTACAATCTGAAAACATTTTCCATTACAATTTAAAAAACTTTCACAGAAACTATAGTCATAAACTTTACCGAATTTTCAAAAATAACAGTCGAAACACCAACCTCGTAGCAAACAGTCTTTTTTCCCTCGTAGCACTGCTATTTTCTCGAACGGTACCGTAAAAAACAGGTTGTCTGAATGCGAGTTTATTTTTGTCCGTACTTATAATATTGATGATTATACGTTGAATGCACAAACTTTCCGGAGTTTCTGCTCGGAGAAGAAGTTCAAACTGTAAATTTCAGAGGATTAAAAGATTTATTTTGTTTGATAAATCAAGTGTTAAACCGTGTCATT
This sequence comes from Setaria equina, assembly GCA_003012265.1. NCBI lineage: Eukaryota > Metazoa > Nematoda > Chromadorea > Rhabditida > Setariidae > Setaria > Setaria equina. Next base: position 29,823 of record PQVD01000095.1, read on the forward strand.
CACTTCGAAAAAGCCTTTTTAAAAAAATGTCGAAAACGCTACGATATTAAAATGAGGGATAAAAAATCGAAAAACAAACTTGGTTTGAAAGACGTGAGCTAAGTTCTTTACGGACAACTACTGTTCCGTTCTTCTCTACAGCAAAGAAGTCAAATTTCGATCCGATAAGATAGAACTGCGACGATTTTTCAACTTTTTCATATCCCATTTTAATAACGGTGCCAACTACCGCATCTTCTGTAATATTTTTAACGATTTCTTCCGGTTCGCATCGTAATTTTGAAGAAATCGACAGCAATTTTACCTGCAATAATAAATTTAGAGGACAATTTATCCAACACGATCGACAAATCTAATTGAAATAATTCTAATTCCAATATTAATCAAATAGATGATATTTCTTAAATGCCATATAATTAAACGGTAATTCTTAAATCTAGCTTTCATAGAAATTAGGTTGGATAAAAAGTTCCTAGCTAACCTTAATTTTAGTAACTTGAAAAGTAAATATTGAAAATGTTGCACCATTTATTTGAATTGCATACTACGCATCAAAGTTAGTCAAAGTTAATTTAAGCTAATCAAAAATTCGTCAATCTGTTAAGCTGATGAAAAAAAAGCGAGCTTTTCAAAGAATATTCACAATTTGTACCGTAACTTCAGCTTCTGCTGTATACTTCCCATCATGCACAAGTATCAGAAGATGTGATTCTAAAGAATCGGAATCGTTTGGAAGATTGCGAAGTATGAGGTTGTTCGTTTCCAAATCAAACATCCCGTGCTCATTGCCAGTTATAATATGCAGTTCAGTAACATTGTAGGGATACAAGTCGGGATCCTAATTTTTCTTTATTAAATAACAAAAATCCGCAACTAATCGAAGCTTTAAAACAATTTAAAATAGATTATTAAAGATATTTACGATTTGGGAAAAAAGAGTTTCTCTAAAAATCCGTGGTACTAAGGAAAGAGCAACATTTCTAAAAAAAAAAAAAGGTTTTTTCTGATACATCTGGTGTCAGATCTGGTGACACATAGATAAAATATTCAAGTGACTAGATCAAAGAATCAGTAATGAAGTAGAAAATATAATATTTTGAGCAGTTACTTACATGAACTTGCAGCTGTAGAATTTTTTGTCCCACTTTTAAATGTTCCAAGTGATGTTCAACAAAATAACTTTGCTGTGTGAATTGTGGAGGCGAATCGTTGACATCTTTGACAACGATAGTCATTTTCTTTTCTGCTTTTTGTCTAGTCCCATCTTGAGCACTGACTAGTAGCTCATATTCTCCAGTTACCTCCCTATCAAGTTCCTTGGTCAATACAAGCCAACCCGTTTCCTGATTCAGCTTAAAGGTACCATCATGATTACCCTGAAAATAAATGGTATATAAACAATAACGATGATGGCACCAGTAAATATTCCAACTAAATATTGCCATTTATCAATAAATGATACCTCTTCCAAGAAGTATTGAATTTTCGAATTCAGGCCCACAGTATCTTTGTCCATTGCTTGAACAACCGCAATACTACTGCCAACTGGCAAATCTTCCGAAACAATCAGTCGTTCATACGTGCTTTCAAAACGTGGTTTATTATCATTTACATCTGTTATTCTTACTGTCACTAGAGATATTGCCTTCGCGTTGAATTGTTTCTTCGAATGCAAACTCACTAGGAAACGTATTTCTTGTACCTGAAAATAAAATGGAACTCTTGAAACTTCCTGTTACATTTCTGTGTAGGTATGTATATCACCGCAATAGACTTAACATGTGTTAGTGTTATTGTTACGGAGTATATAATGGTGTAGGAGAGTTTAATTAGCAAAGATGCTTTTAGTCCTTCCAGAAAAGTTTACCGAGCACCATAAACTGCCAAACTTCTCAAACCACATAAGGAATTTCAAGCTTAGTAACGTTACCATCTCTTTTTACAAGATAACATTTTATTAGAGGGATAGATCGCTCGTCCTGCTAATAATTTGAATGTATCACTCACTAGTTGGTGCAACTCCATAGGAGCCCAGTAACTCGATCAGCAAAAGATCTTTTAGGAGAAGGCTAGTGCAAGAGAACAACTTGCTTAAAATATTAGCAGTACACTGTTCGCAATTAATCCACCCAGTTGTTAAGCTGACATTCCTTTAATAACAATTTTAAGTAAAACAAACTTCTTCGTAATCCAGCACACTACTCACAACTATTTCTCCATTTTGTTGTTTCACAGAAAATGGGAAATCTGATAAACGATCTGCTTCCACCAGTGAAAAAATTACATTTTGAAGTTCTAAAATTCCAAACATTTTTAGTTCTCAAAATGGAATATTGCTCTAGGCTAATGTACGCACATAACAATTAGAATTTGTAAAGGTAATGTAGTCGATGTATAATTTTGTATTCTCCGTAATATAAAAAGGCAAATTAATACTGAAACAATCTTGCTCAGGCCCAAAAGAAGTTACCAAGTTGGGAATCTTGTTGAAGGCGTCCCACAACTGTTCCAATAGGTGCATCTTCAGATATGGAGAAAAGAAAGTGATGAGTAGAGAATTTTGGAAGATGAATGATCGGAGAGATATTTAATATAACAGATGTTTCATTCTGATGAGGAGGACTGGCACTATCCGTCACACGAACAAACAACGAAATCTGTTCACCAACTGAAAATAAACAGTGACCTTCCATAAACTCGAACGAAATAATCACGGTCTGAGTAAGATATAACCAAGTTATTTCTCAAGTTCAGTAGAATAAAATGCAAGGAAGATTGTCTCCCCTTCTTTGCTTAAACTTTAATAATGGAGAGCGTTAATAAAACAACTGATCAAACCGAGAAAAAGGCAACAACTTATTATTCAAAGCATCAATTAGACCTAATCAACTTGTACTTAAAGCAACAAACCGATCTCATTTAATGGTTCTTGCACGCTGATCAATCCTTGCTTAGGATGAATTGCAAAATATTTTGAGCGAGGTTCATCACTGCTAATAAAACTGTATTCTAGTTCATCACCAACATCGTAATCAAAAGCGAACATCTTCAAATGGCAGGTTTAGAATTCAAATTTGAGCTACATCAAGCTTAAAATGGTTCGGAAACTCAGTGAATAAAAGTCGTTATGCTATCAAATAGAGTAGAATAGAAGTAGAATGGTAATAAACAAGTACGAATGAATTTCTCAAACACTTCTTAGCTTATTAACACCTGGACAGCTCATACATCCAATAAAAATAAAATAACTATTTCAAAAGTCACCATTAAAACAGCTTCTCCTGGACGCGACTCAACGGACACCGATGTTTCGATATTTGAAGAGATGAATTTTGGGACATTATCATTTTCGTCAATTATATTCAGAGTTAGTATAGCGAAAGCTCGTCGATCACCGGCATCAGTAACCATAATGAGGAATTGATGAACCCGTTGTGCTTCGTAATCAAATGAAATTCTTCAAATAGTTTGTCATTAGGATTTACTTTCTTCAAGACTATTTTATAAATTTCCTAGAACAAACAAACCTTGTGTAAATTCTGCCTGTTGTTTCATTTATACTGAGTCCCGTGGAATAGTTTTCAAAGCAACTGCTAAATGAATATCTTAGAGGAGGAATTCCATTATGAGCCCGAACATTTATCACCGTCAACCCAATTGCTCTGTAAAAAAAAAACTTGCTAGGAAGTTTTGGACGTGTAAATGCAATCTAAGCTGGGCATATCATTGGGCTGAAAATTTCAAAACAATACCCACCTATTTTCCCTTATATTTGTAGAATAATGTGTCCGCTCGAACTGTGGCAATTGATGGTCACTTTGGCTTCTAACAATTTTCACAATCAGCAAACAAAAATCCGTGAAAATACCATCACCAACTGATACATTGAAGCGTTTCTCACCAATTTTAAGATCATCTTCAGCAACTGTTCGTAAAAGCGTTACAACACCTGTGGAATGGTTAACTTGTACCAAAGTTTCATCGCCATCTATGATAGAAAACAGAAATCGATTGCCGTGTTCAAGATTTGATATATTATCCTGGAAGTATAGAGACATTATGTTGGCAGCTCAATATTTTAATATTTTTTTAATATTTCAGCTTCTTTTATCTTGAAATAATGCTAAAACGAATATTATTGAAGTCAGTAACTGAATCTCGTTTATTCAAATTGGAATATTTTTGGAAATTTTGTAAGCGTAATTGCGAAATTCGAACGCAAATAAAAACCGAACTTCATCAGAAGCATCCAGTTTTGCAATGAAGTGATTTGTGGGTGTTTTGCTTTCTATTGTACCGTGGAATGTTTTTGAAATGAACTTTGGAGCAACATCATTTGCATCTGTGACATGGACCAACAGATCCTGAAAGCATTTGGAACAAGAAGCTACATCAAAAAAGGAAATATTCATTTTCCACTCAAACTTTCAAACCTTTCACAAAATGATAATATGCAAAATGAATTTCGGAAATCTCAGCAATTAAAAGTTTACCGCCTCTGACGTTAATTGCATAGAATCAGAAGCAATGAGCTTAAATTTAAACAAGCGTTTCGTTTCAAAATCCAGCGGTTTAATAAGCGATAAAAGACCGGTTCGAGGATCCATGAAGAGCACTAAAATGTTGAAATTTCAGAAAAAGAAATCAGATAAAATGACATTAATTAGGTAACACTTGAACTAAATTTTCTTTCCAGCCTTTATTTTTCATTAATTGATTTAAAAAGTCATTGTCCATAGATCCTTTTTTCTTCCTTCCTTCTTAATTTTATAAAGGGACGAGAAAATTACCTGAAGCATCCGGTCCAGTTATTCCATAAGAAATGTGGTTATCATTTACATCTGGATCAACTGCTTCAACCTGAAATTAGTTGAAAATAGCAGTACCACAATATTAATATAAATAATAAGTAATATTAGATTGGCAAATTCATCCGAAAATTTAAAGTAAACTTTGTAACTAAAAACCAACTTTCAAAAGCTGAGTACCAATGGGTGTCGATTCACTGACTGATATCTCGTAGAGGAGTTTGGTGAAATGAGGAGCAGTGTCACTGATATCATCAACTTTTACAACCACGTAACTTTCAGCCCGAACTCCCAATCGAGTGATATCAATCACAGTAATAGTCAAGTTGTACAAAGCATCCTTCTCACGGTCCAAAGCCTTATGAACAGTTATCATACCTAGACAAGCAATATACTTCTGCAGAAATGATATCACGACTAGGGTCATATTGTAAAAATAAATCATTAATAAATTCGGCGGTACATAAAACTTGAAGCTTGTAAGAGGTCAATTCGTAGATAAAAAGACTGAAATTCTAAAAATTGAAATTGAAATTTCCATTTCAAACCATTAAACTTCGAAGAGATTTGTTCAAAAACATTAAAGGAACTCCGAACTATATTCTTTTTGTGTTGATATATTTAAATGTATAAATTTTTTTATCATACACTATTAGCAAATTAAAATTTGACATCCAAATTGATTATTTCCAAAGGTTACCAGTGTCGAAATCAATTTTGAAACGATTATCCTCATTTCCAGATTTGATTATATAGCCAATCCTTCCGCCTACAGTGCTTATCGCATGAACATTTGATACGGAGGAACCAAGTGCTGCATTTTCCAGGATGTGAACTTCTTGATAACGATTGCTAACCACAGGTATATTCCGATCAACAACATGTATCACAACAGAGGCAGACGATGATAGACTGGGTTCTCCTAAAACGGAAATTGGATTTAAATTTGTACCAAAAATATGTTGACTTTAGATGTTAAAATCAATTGGAAATTCAGAAATTTCCAACTTCTATGAGCTAGTGAAATACAAAACAAAAGAAAAGGGTTAAATGAGTTAAATAATTAGTTCAAGAAGAGATTCTGCTTTTTGAAATCATTTTATTCTTTTGTTTACCTTGATCTTCTGCAATAACTTTGAAGGAAAAATTATCGAAGTTGGCATCTTCAAGTGAGTGATTAACAACAATTTTCCCATCATATTTATTAATATCGAAATATTTTGTGCTTGTTTCTAATTTATATCTGAAATAATTACATACAGACAGTTCGGAGTTAACCTTGCGGCCAGAAAAAGCATCTCAAAAGCTTAGCTGCATTGGTTTGTAAAAGGATCATTAGAACGCAATTTTGTCCATCTCCTTACATCGAAAATTTTAAACAACTTCTTGAAAACTTTTCATAGAAAAAAAGAACTACTTGCCGAAAGAATCAAAGGAAAACTGCTACTTATGGAACGAAATTTATAACGACCTGACGAGACTATTGAATCCCTCGTCCGCATCAATAGCCTTCACACTGATTACTTTATCACCTGGCCTAGCATCACGCGGAACAATAAGCTCATAAGGAAGCCCGACGAAGTGTGGCTTGCAATCGTTTTTGTCCTCAACTTTAACTGTCACAATAGTTTGCGCTCGGTCGTTATCAGCGTTCAGTCGTCGGGCCTGAATTTCAAACTTTTAGCAACTGTTGGCAGCTTTTGAAATATTTTAAAAACTCTCACCAATTTACTAAAATATGAATATTAAATGGACAAACCTGTACAATAAATTGTATCACAGACGTTTTTTCTCGATCAATGATAGCACCAGTCCAACTGATAATTCCGGATGTAGCACCGATTGTGAAATATTTGTTAGGATTTAAAATATTGTACAAAATACCATCCTTTATTTTACTAGTAGCATTAAGAGAAAGTAATCGCACAGCTACGGACGATGTTACATTTTCAGTTATCGTCGATTCATAATTATTTTCCAAAAACTTGACCATATTTCCAGTCTGCGAAGTGTTCTCTGTGCGAACAGATAAGACCGCAAAGTCTGATTTCAAACCGTCCGATACCACTAGGTTAATCTGAAGTTGAAATTTAGTATTAATGAATTTTCCCACATTTCATGAATGTTTACGAGAATAAGAGAAGTCGAGTGTCTGACTTTTTCTTAATTATAAAATGTAGCTTGAATCACAAAAATTTGTTATTTGCCATCAAATACGCTCAGCTCGAAGTTTACCTCCACCTTTAAAAAGATTATTACCTGATAACTATCTTCCTCATAATCGGTGGAGATATTAGCATTCGTATAAACGCGTCCCGTGAATTCCTCCACACCAAATAATTTATTATCATCTGCTGAGGCAATAGCATAACGTAGCAAACCTACCGTGTCTACGTCTTCCGCTGACACGTAACATACTGTTGTACCTAAACATCATTCTTCTCAACTCAGCTCTATCAAGTGACGACAGTTGAATTATGATAACCCTGGTTATTTGTTGGGTTACTCTTAATAAACTGGTTGCTGACTAGTGTCACATTCTTCATTTTATTTTGCCAATTACATAATAATCTTCAAGCTTGAAGATATCACAGACTATTTCATTTCATTCTAACATATTAAATTTTCGAAAGTCTAAAAATCTTTCTTTTTATCAACTGATGAGTTTCACAAGTGGAGAGAAATCATAAAGAAATAAAACTCAAGAAAATTTTTGCACCTTTAAGAGTAGGTAGAAGAAGCGTTGCATTATAGCGTTTCTGGGTGAAAGATGGTGACATATCATTCATATCAAGAACAGTTATTTCAACTAAAGCTGGCACTGCAGATGTTAACATCAGAGACCCGGAATCACTTGCTTGGATGTAAAATGACCAATGCTTTATCTAAACCATATTCACTAAATAGATTAATTTAACTGACACAGATGCTAATTGTCCAGGCTATGTAGTAGAATTTAGTTATTTTTTTAATAGAAAAAAGTTGATAATTCCTTGTCAAAAGACTGAAGGTAAAAAGTGTCATCATGTCTATCAAAGCAAGCAAGACATGAATTTAATTCGAAAAGCAAATTTTTTTTTTGGAAATATCTTTGAATGCACCCATGGAAATACTTACTTTTTCGAAATCGATCTTTGCTTTTGTTAAAACAGCACCTGAGATATAGTCGACTGTGAAATATGGCTCAAAAGGTGAAACAACACGGTAATTAACAAGTCCATTGATACCTTTATCGTAATCAGTTGCTTTCACAAACAATTGACAGCCATCCTCCAACAACACCGATGAATCTGGAAATCACTCCTCACTACAACTTGAGAATGTTAATAATGCTGAAGACTTTGTTGTGAATTTCCTCCTATCATTAAGTATTTCAAGCTAGTAGCTATAGGTGAAAATCAAACTTGGTGGCATATTTTCCTGGATGTATCCTTGATAAACTGTAGTGTTGAAATATGGAGCATGCTGGTTCTCACTAATTATCTGAAACCATTTGGCCTTTAAAAAGTTGCAAACGGTTTGAAATAAAACACTAAATTATTCAAATATCAAAGTAATGGATGTCAACAAAGTTGCAATCCAAATTCTCAAATAGAAAGTAAAATTTTTGCAGCAATAGCTACTACTCCTTCTTTTTGTTATTTGAAGCGCTTTTCGTTTTTATTAATTACTTAACCATCCCAGTTTTTTTCGGAATCTTTTCAACTTTTTGAAATATTATTTGTAAGATTTCCTTTCCAAACTATTATTGTCTGCCCTTGAAGTGAAAATGAATGGGAATAAAAATGACAGAAAATCACAGAATAATTTTAAGAAAGGGTTACATTCATCTTCAGCTCCAAAAAATCCTTAGTCTCCAGCGCACTTCGAGCTACAGCCATACAAGTATGGGGCATTGACGCAGTTCCCGTCAGCAGTTTCGTTGAAATAACTCCAGAAATCGGATGCACTGAGAGAGATGGACATGGATCACGAAAACCGTAGCGAATGTTAGTAAAACTATTTGTATTTAGAATGTAGACAAATGTATTTGGTGGCATAGATTGATGTATGGTTAGTGAGTATGATGATCTGAAAAATGAATTACTATGGGAAAAACCTTCATGACACAATGTTAAAACAAAATAATACTAAGGAATAGTGATAATGGGAATTATTATACCAATTTCTGAGCCTTAGTTTAGCTTCCAGACCCGATTAGTGAAGATCTGAAAGCTAGCTCGAAACATTCGGCCAAAACTCTGGACAAAATACACTGTCAACAAATTCTCCTTCATCTATTGCCTGTCCCTTCTCTTCTCCCTCTTTCCTTTCTTTCTTTTCGTTTCTTGCTTGATTTTAAAATCTTATTTATTTCAAAGTTTAAAAGGAACCTATTAATCTAAGAGAATATGTACAAAGGACAGAAATGAGTAATAACGAACACTAACCATCAAAAGATTTGGTAATAGTTTGTGGTAGAAACAGTAAAATTAAAAAGAAATAATCAAAATTATGATTAGAACTTTGCACTAACAAAGGAAAATTAACGTGACCAAAATCGTCTGTGATTACACTTATCCGAACACTGCATCGATCAGTTAAACTGTCATTTTGCTGGATATTAGCTTGTATTATTAATACCATTTCTTCACCATCGTATGATGTCAATGAAGAAGCTACTTTGATCGTACCGCTATACTCACTGATTGTAAAGTAACCATTCTCATTGCCTGCCAATTAAGGCAAAATGAATAAATGAACAGTAGGACAGAATGATTGCAAAAAAAGACGAAAATAAAAATAAATAATTAACATATCTTGAAAACAACATCGACAAATAAAAAATTTAAGTACCTTCGATGATTGAATATTCAATATCGCCGTGACTCAAATCGAATGCATGAACTGTTAAAACTGCTGTCCCTACTGGTGTGCTATAAATAAGAAGTACTTCGGTAAAAATGAAGATTCAGAAATATTTCTATTTCTTATTCACAAATTGACAGGCAATATTTAAGGCGATCAAATTTTACAGCGAAATTCCATACTACTAATTACTACAAAAATAGATGATGTTTTGCAGAATTGTAATTACTATCTGTAACAAATTAATGAACTAAGAAGGGTTAGTTTAAAGTAAAAGACAACAATAAAGAGTGAGCAAATTTATTCCTTCAAGCAAACCTGGCCGAAATCGAAGTTGAATATTCGGAAACAACGAATTTTGGTGGCTTTTTTACTTCATCATACAGTGATATATCAACCAATGCATAGTTAATCATCTGATTGAAACGAGCATACACAACCAATGTGAACAGGTTGGTAATGACGCTGCTCAGTGATTCAGCAATGACTACTTCACCCGAACTGTAATTGGATGAAGAGTTCATGGATTTAAATTGAAGAATAAATTTCGAGATTTCTCGAATTTTTTAGTTACCTTGGATTGATCCGTAATTTGTCGGTAACAGCGATATCTTCCACCACATGTATTCCAAAAACTATTCCTCGATCAGTGACAGATCCATTCAATTGCTCAACACTAGCTTTCAATGTATGCACTATCGTTCCAACAGGCACTGCCTTCGACACACGAATTTGAAGATGCTCAGTATTAAATTCTGGTCGACTTCGATATCCTCGAGATACTTCAATTGCTACCTGCAATTTCTCTGCTAATTAGTCACTGCTATTTTATTATCATCTTATTGAGCTAAGTAATTCACATGTTTCATTAAAAAGTTTACCATGTTTTATCCCCGCCTACTCAAAATCGTCTTATTTGATTTTATCACATATGCATACTCCAAGATTACAACACCAACACACTTGAGGTGATAAGGATTTTGCAAAACTTATTGGTATAATATAAAATACGACACAAACCGTTCCTTCCACAGTATCAGCACCATCGCTTACGGTGAATTTTAATCTCACTTCAGTAATGTTTCCCTTTATGAAACGGTAACTTTTCGCCAAGTACACCTCTCCTGTATCGCACCTGTAATGTATTGCGATATGCCATCACTCACTCTACTGGGACAATTACAAAATTTAAATCCTGAGGAGATTTGAAAAACAATACTTATCTTCATCTCTCCAACAACTACAAGGTTTATTTGATAATTACTTTTTGAAAGTGCTTAATGAAAGGCTGGAAAAGCATTACATGGCGTACAAGTTCCTTTTAAACTATCAAAAATTTTCCTCTTCATTTTCTGAAGTGATAGACGAATAACCTTATAGCGAAAGTGTTGTTAAGATTGCCATCAGTGATTTTCCACCATAATTGATCTCCATCTGGATCTTCAGCCTCAATTAGCCCAATCGTTTCACCAACGCTATCTGCATCTGATATCGAAAGTCGAGCCCACCGATTCTCGTTCAGCAACTTCGGTTTCCCATTCATCTTTATATTTTGTTTAAATTCACACAGCGTTTTTTTTCTTTCAATATAAAACTTTTTTTTCAATAGAAACTGCAGAATTTTATACAATTATTTCCAAATTTCTTTTTGAAATGAAAACTATACAGTTCTCTTGGTGTATCTTCCAGCAACATTCAAAGTAACTGGAACCGGTGATGATGTTTGCTGCGGTTGACCCATATCACTTGCCTGCAAGTGAATTGCTAAGTTCTACACCTCCTAAACTGACTTGTAATTAGATCATTTCTGGATCAGATAGATATAAATAATTTACTTCTATAAAACAGATATGCTATTGATAAACATACCTTCACAACCAATCGGTAGATTTCGTTTTCTTTCAAAGATTTTGATGTGACTATTCGGCCGTCAGAATCAATGGAGAAATGTGAGTCTGCTTCGGTAAGATTATAATATAGCTGAGCATTTTCGCCCTCATCAGCATCAATGGCAAATATTCTTCAAATATGAAAAACAGCAGCATTTTTAATTTTGTACGGTCTACGACTTCTGGCTCTCCACTTTTCAAAATACACTTTTCGTCGTTGCCTAACTTTTACGCTTACATAATGTCATAGAATGTACCCACCTACACAGTTCACCAGTTTCTTCAGATGGCACATCAAAACTGTAGGTTGCTTGTTTGAAAAAAGGTGCGTTATCATTCAGATCAGTAACAGTAATTACTACTGATACAGTAGTGCACAGTTTTGGATCACCCTGATCACACAACTCTACTACAATAACGTGCTCTTTTTGAGTTTCCCGATCCAAGCGTCTTTTCCCGTGGGTTACCACATAACCTGAAATATTGGAATGGTGGAAAACTGTGAAAAATGTTTTTTTTTATGTAAGATTTCAAAACGACCTGTTTTAGAATCGATCGCAAAGAAACTTTGAGGATCACCGCTGATTATTTTGAAGCGTATATTCGTCATGTCATAATGGTTTGGCAGATCATCTTTATCACTAGCTTCAACCTAAAGTAAGGTTATTAATTAATCATTCCTGGAATAAATTCGTTCTTCACTTAAATAAAATTTAATTGGTTACTTTAACGACAACTGTATTTTCCGGTGAATTTTCTGAAACACTGGAAAAATAGATAGGGCGCTTTGGTAGCGGCACATGATCATTTTTGTCCAGAACGCGAACAAATACGTGAAGAATGGAAGTGAGAGGTATTGGATCTAGATCGGAAGCTTCAATTGTCATCCAGTAAGAATCAGATACTTCACGATCCAGAATTACCGAAGTTCGTAATATTCCTGATAATTTATTGATTTATGAGGTATCATAAAAGTATTGGAAAGTAACTGAACAACAAGAAATAGTTAGATAAAGTTTTGAACAACTTCTCTGAAAAATGTTCTGACAGAAGAAAACCATTTCAGAGTCATGGATAGTACAAGAAAAATGCTGTATTGGAATAATTAAACATAGGAGAGAATTTCTTAAACATTTTTATGATTTTCAGTTAAAGGTCTTATATACCTTTAGAATCAATGATGAATAAACCGATGCCACTGCCGGCAATTATGGAGTATTTAACAGGCATCTCTGGCTTGTCGGGATCAACAGCATTCAGAGCAAGAACTTCGGTCCATATAGGCATATTTTCTACAAAGTGATGAAAAGTAAATCTAGAACTTGGATCAAGTATTCAAGACATTCTATGTTGTTGAAAATTTCAAGATTTTAAAAACAAAAAAAAGTGCTTTTCTCACCGTATACAGTTGTTTCCTGTGCAATATCATCAAAATTCGGTGGAAATAAATTTTCATTAACATCAGAGAACTCCACTAGCACAGTACATATGGAGCTTAACATTGGTTCACCGTTGTCCATTACCTATGTTTTATTGGCATATTATTATTCAGTTTTACCAATTGCTACTGTTCGAGATTTTTCTTCCTTAATGAGTGAATAAGCAGATGAAAGATATCAGCTGATACAACTAGCAGGAAAAGAAGCATTAAAAACTCACTTCTATAGCTAAATTGTAAAATTTGGCTGTTTCGAAGTCAAAAGGCTCGTCAGTCTTCACAAATACACATCCCGTATCTTCTTGGATACGAAACGGTAATGAAACTGATGTTGCAGTACTACTATCAAATGCATACGCTATTTCTCCATTTTTACCCTCATCCGGATCCCATGCCGCTATACATGTTAGTAATGAATTATTGGGATAATCTTCCGGGATTATCACCTGAAATATTGACCAACACTGAGATGACAAACTGGCAATATTTAGCAGAAAAAGAAAATTTTAGCACAAGAATGAAGAAAGAAAGGTACCCATCCTCTGTTAATTACCGCGATAAAAATAACATCCATTTTAACAATAATAGTAATAGCACCTTATTTTCGCAATTCTAACTTGTACGATTAATGCTAGTTAAATACTACGTAACTGCTACTGCTTTAAAATGATAAATTAAAAAGTTTGGAAACAACGAATAGTTTGTGACAATTATTTTGAACACTGATTTCAAATTATTACCGTCAACTCTTCTATCTAAAATAATTTAAAAAAAAAAAAGAATTGGACCTTCCGAACAGACTCGGCACATAAGGGAGCATTATCATTAACATCCGTGAGAATAATTGTGACATTCACAAATCCAACTTTCATTGGATGGCCGTGATCGAAGGCCATGACCGTAAGACTAAAATTCATTCTCTTAAGTATTTTGTATTTTTAGTCAATTTAATCAACGAAAGTTTTAAAATAAACAAAATAATTTTTTCAAGAAAGGATAGTACTTACTGAAAAGAAGCTATTTCTTCGCGGTCAAGTTTCTTCCTAACTTGCAAAATACCCGTGTCTTCGTTAATTTGAAAGTAATTATTTGAACCGACTATTTGATATCCAACTTGTCCATTATCACCATAATCATTATCCTCAGCTAACAGTGCTAAGAACTCGACTCCAACTTCAGTGTTCTCTGCTATGCGCACGCTATAGTGGGGCTACAACAACGATAACTCAGAAATGTCAACATTGGTAATATATTAACAAAAGAAGTAAAGATCGCATTTGTCATTTGAAAAAAATTATTTGAACCAACACAGTTTATTTTAATTTTTAATATTTTTCTTACTAAATTCCTTAAGTTTCAACTAATTGCTTATACTTTCTGAAATCTAAACTTACTTTCTGGAAATACGGTCTATGGACGTTAGCTTCAGTGATCAAAACTTTGATGGTTCCATTAGTGCAAGCAACAACCTGTCCCCAGTCACAGGCATTTATCTGAACAATATATTCTGCTTGTGCTGTTTTATTTTTGCTTCTTAACAAGTCCGTCAACGGTGTCAACAGGATAACTTCACCAGTAAATGGCTCTAGTGCAAAAAATTTGTCGAAGGTGCCGAATCGTACCAAGCCAGCATACCCTATATCGCTGTCATAAGCTTCAACTTGTCCCAGCACCTAAATAATTTGTCCGATGCTTTATACTTTTCAGAACATACTGGACAATATAGTCATGGAAAATAAGCAATGATAAAATACTATGATTACTAGCAAATAATTTTTATATAACAATAATTGAGTAATTAACAATTGCTGATAATTGATTAAGAACCACTACTGCAGAAATTCACTAAGTGTCATCAGTATCAATATACAGAATTAAGACCATTATAGAGAATCTACTATACCATCATTGCATAGCGTGTAACCTTAGTGAAGATATTACTTATATTAATCACTTGAGGATTACTTAGTCTAGACACCACTGATGTTTTTCTTTTCTAAAAAACTATAACCTTTTAAACACTATCTCATTTTATTTTCCTTAATTCTGAACAGAATAAATTGTACTATAAAATTAACTATTTCTTATGTTTTAGAATTTTTCCAGAAAAGAACTTGCTAAGCAAAAAAAAAAAAA